>RJWT010035039.1:0-13552 GCA_004365215.1 Cuniculus paca
CCCAAGGATCCACGGTAGTTAAAAGAAGCAGAGGTTAAAGCAATGTCAGAAACCTCATCAGCCGTCACAGGTTGGGAAAGTCTCCTCACTTGGCCTGGGATGCCTTGTAGACACTTACTGATGAGGCAGTGACAAGTCCTGGTGTTCTGCCACAGTGACGTGTATAGTTGGGGTAGATAGTTGTGGTTTCCTAAAGTGGGGTGTAAAGAAGGAGGGTAGGACTTCATCATAGCTTGTGTTTATTGAGCACTGACCCATGTACCAGGCACAGCCCCTCACCCCACTTTATCTGTGCAGACAGCACAGGAAGACGGTAGTCTCACGCAGGTGGCAGGGCACCAGCGACTGCTCCTTTGTCCTTGTGCTGGCTTACAGAAGACTTCACTGTGGAGCCTGGGCTTCATGGAGACCTGGGCTCTTTTGGGATCCTGAGTTTAAGTCAAAAATGAAGCTGGAGCTGTGCTGTACTGGTTACCACCTCTCAGATGGCACGCTGGGACCTGAGCCAGAGCCTAGGTGTTTAGCGCGAATTATTTCCATACAGACTGTTATTAAGTGCTGGCAGGTCGGCTGGCAGTGTGCACCATACCCAATGTGATGCTATCAGATTCTGCCCAGACTTCATGAAGAGAGAGTAACTGCTTCCATTTGATAGGTGAGCAGAGGTCAGCCCAAGGTCAGATGAGGCTATCATGAATAAAGGGACCAATTAAGTCCAGATTTATGTGACTTCTAACCTCCTGCTCTGTCTCATGATAGACTGGTGCTCCTCTTGGCGGGTGCAAGTTCAGGTATTGGATGGCTTATGGGACCAGAGGATCATGTGGGTCCCTCTAAAGACTGAGATGGATGATTTGATATTTTCTAGTTAGCAGATTTAAAGAGCTGGCCTTTGTATTTGATGGTAGCTGACTAAACCTTTTGCATCAACTACCAGATTTAGAATAGATATTCTTTATTAAGTAGAATCTGAAATTTTTTCTTTTCAATTTAGGATATTTTTCCAGGTTTTGAACTGTGTTGTTTTTCAGTTAAGCTTGTGTTGCAAGACACTAGCCTTTTGTCATAGGTGTAAGAAGAAACTACGGTTATTTTGATGCGGGGTTTAGTCTAACCCTCCCAACTTTTCCTCCTCAGTTATAATCAGTGTTACAGATTGAAGGTTACAGAACATGTATTCTAGACTATACAGCTGTCCCTTAAAACTAAGCAATGAAACTAACACAAAGCAACTCTAGAATTTTGTGCTTTGTACCGAAGGTTGCAAGACACTTGTTTCCCAAGTCATTGTGTACAATGGGCCCTTAGCCTTAAGTTGTATCTCTTTGAGTTGCTGTAACTTTTTTGTTTTGGCAGATGATTCAAAATTTAAAATACACCCAAGTTCCAGAGCACTGGAGGGGCAGTGCAAAACACCTCTGTCTCTTGGTGTGATTGAGAGTGATGGGTCCTGTGTCATTTCACGGTGGTGACTCTAAAGCACCATCTTGATCCTTTTATCTAGCTTTAAGTTGTTGACATTTCACTGTTTGCCTCATCAGTTTTCCCCCAAGGGATTCAAAAGTGAATTACAGACATCATGACATTTAGCTCCAAAATACTTCAGCCCACATCTCTGAAAAATAAGAACTTTTTTCTATATAACCACAGTAATGTTTTCATAAAATTAAAAATAACTGTCTAATGGACACTATTGTCCATTATCTTAATTCCCTGAACTGTGTCCCTAAACTGCCTTTTAGAACTGGGCTGTTGAAACTCAACTGTAAATCATATATTGCATTTAATTGGTAGGTCTGTTAAAAATGCTTAATCTATTTTTTTATTTTTTTATTTTTTTGTCCGGCATCAGGGATCAAACTCACAACCTCGCGCTTGCCAGGCAGGCCCTTATACCACTGAGCTGAATTCCCGGCAAAATTTCTTAATCTAGAGTAGTTTCTTTCTTCTTCTTTCAAATGACTAGGAGGTAGTTTAACTTACTTTCCATATTTCATTGTTTCCTGGTGGTATTATCAATTATTGAGTTAGTATGCTCTTTCCCCTGTATTTCCTGCATGGATGCAGGTGTGGGAGATACCATATGCATCCTGAGGGACGTGGTATCAAAAATCCCTGTACCATTATCAGTGGTGCTAAGACTGATCCTTGGTTAATGTGGGTGCGATCTGATCCCTCTGATGTCAAATTAAAATTTCGCCCAGATGACCAGCAGGTAATTAATTGGTGAGACGATGTGTTGGCATCATATACATATAAACTTTAAATATTAAATTACTTTATCTCCAAAAGCATTGGAAATTCTGGTTTTGTTTTTGCTTTTCTCCCCCCGCCCCTTCCCCTTTTAAAAGTACACTGTACAAAGTAAATCTGCTTCATTGACCAGTGGGGAGACTTCGGGACTATAAAGTGCTTTGAAATCCCCTTGCTCAACTGTAAGCACCTGTAGGACCGTGATCAGGCTGTGTATAGACTGCATCCAGTGATGGTGAACCTTTTTAGAGCTTTCATTGATAACAAACAGCCCGCTGTGGGGCATGTGCCATAGGTTCACCATCACTGGTATAGACTGTTGGTACCTGTGGAATAGACAGACTACATGGGTGTGTTTATTTGGCCAGTGGAGCACTAAGATCAAAAAAGCCCAAAAAATAAAACAAAACAAAAAACCCCAAGCCAACATTTGGGAGACTATGTTAAAAATCCAGATTCCTGGGTTTCTGGAAGGTCGTGGTGACCTAGGCATACTGGATGTCATCTGTAGGAAAGTGGCTGGCTGGAGGGATGTGCTGAATCTTCCCTGTTAGAGGAGTTGAGCACTTTTGGCCACCAGGGACTTGACGCCTCTATTGTACTGCTTGCAGGTGGCTCCCTGGGGGACCGGCAGGCCTGGAAGAGACTAGCCTGCATTTGGTTTTGTGCTCTGTGCACAATCTTCAGCAGTCAGCGCTGACTTTTCTTCCTCCCCTGTTGCGGAGCACCTTGCACTGTGCAGAGACAGTGTTTGTGATCTGCATACTCTCCACGACTCAGTGTCTCTCTCTGGAGGCCTCTGTGAGCAGCCTTGTTGTCTAGGGCATTGCTAAGAATCACATCATCAAGCAACACTAATGGCCTCGGGGCCAAAAAGTGTTTATCTTAAAATCCCTGTACCAAATAGCCTGTACAATTACCCATGTGAGAGCCCTTGAGAACCTAACTCCTAGGCTGGCTATTTGTTTTCCTCTCCACCTCAAGAAACCAAAATGACATTAAAGGATATTAACCTTTTCCCTCCAGATTTAAATGAAACCTTCTTCTAATTCCAAAACAGCCACATAACTGTATGTTTTTGTGTTTGCCTTCTGGTCTTTAAATGTATGAATGTATGCAGCATCTATTTAAACTATGCCTGTGATAGCTTGCACATCATCCAGCCCACCAGGTTTCCCAGAGGGTCACGTTAGAGGAGGCAAGCGGCAAGCACACAAGGCAGCAGTTCTCCAGGCTGTGTTAGACCCCCAGGCTGGCTGCTGTCTAGACAGAGCCATAAAAATGGATCTTTCTGACAATCTTGAATCACCAGGAAGACTGCTGCATCTAGTATGCACTCATTGAGAATGCAGAGAAGCAGAGAATATCTGATCTGTTAAAAAAGATTTCCATATAAATTGTTTGTTCTTGAGGGGTGAGAGGGGTCTTCCCTGATGCTGGATTAGAAGGGATTTGCCTTGCCTCCTAATGCATGAATGTCTGGGAGTCACAAAGGAACCTTTCTCCCACCAAATGGCTTGACAAAGAGCAGATGGAAAATCCAAGAGTCTTGCCTTCCTTGTTTCGTAGTGGGCAGTTATTCTGTGTCACTGAGAATTGGATGTGTTTGAGGAGGAGGAGGAAGCCTGACACCTAGTAAGTGCTTGAAAACTTTGCTGACCTGGTCAGAGTGGAGCCTGGGAGAAGTGAAGAATTACAAAGCGTGAAGAACTTTGGGGTAGTGTTCTCCTGACCACAAAAGGCAGCACGTAGGGCAGAATCCGAGCACAGTTTAGGGGGTGGTGCCACTGAATCCTCCACCTGACACTGTGTCGTGAGCACTTGGAGCCCATTTCTTTGCCTGTCCCCCAGTTGCCTGCTTCTCCTCCTGCCTCGCCTTTTTCTGCCTTAGTGGCAGACCTCTGTGTGTGTCCCCATTGCCTCCCTGTGTCTCTGCCCTTACTTTCTATTTTAATGCCTTGCATTTATGTCACTGTCTTTACCATTCTCTCTTTTTGATGGTAGGAAAGAGTGTGAAGAAGCAGCTGAAGTATAAAGAAAGGAGAGTATTGCCAAGTTGAGATGAGTCAGAAGGGAAAGAATTTCTGAATGTGTAAGACAAGGAGGAAAATATTTATTTTACAACAATTGAACTAACAGCCAAGCCTTTGGGAACGCAGGCAGATGGTACTGCAAGAGCAGTTCGGCGACAGGACAGCCGAGGGCGCCCCTGACCTCACTGGTACCGGGGTCTGGAAGGGCTGTGTTTCTTTGTGGGTGGCCCCAGCCTGGTCACCACCCAGCTGCATTACCTGGGATGCTGGGAGAATGGTTTCCTTAGGTGCTCCCAGTGTTGCAGGTGCAAATGCTCCATACTTTTAGGCATAAAGCACAATCAAGAATCTATTACGGGACATTTCATTGTTTCTCAGATATACATCTTACAGGTGCATTACTGAACCTTCTAAGAAACATTGTCATAGACTTCCTAAGACTATTTAATGTTTATATTTGGGAGAAAGACCTGGACGATAAGATTTTTTAAAGACTACAAGTTAAGGCAGGTTCTTGGAAGGAAAATAAACTCTTTCTTACTTAGCTGTTGTAGAGATAGTTACGTCAATCAGAGGCCAGTGAAGTTTTTGTGTAAGGAGCCAGACGTATGTTGGAGGCGTTGCAGGAACCTTGGTCTCTGACATAACATAAAAGCACACTTGAACAACATATAAACCGTAGGGACGTTCACACTTGCCTTCTGGTGACTGGAGTCGAATCTTCTGTGATAAACTGGCAATAGACAGATGAGCAGGAGAAAAAGTGTACTGATTTATTTGACATTTTAATGTGGCACAGGAGCCTTCAGATTGAAGACCAAAGACCCAGGATGAACTATTCTCTGACGCTCTGGTTAGACAGCAGGGACAGCCATGGAGAATGTGATTGGACAGAAAGGGTCTGAGCTGATGGAAATAGGAAGGGGACCCAGCAAGGCTGTCTGTACAGATTATTCTCAGCTTTCCAGTGTAGCACGTCTTCCTCTGGACGTGGGACAGGACGTGTCTGGGATGAAGGTCTCAGTTTCTTTATGGCCAATTGTTACACAGAAGGTGCAGGGAAAGGTTAGCACTGCGATTTTTAGATTTTATAGCTGACTTTGCAATAAAGATGCTCTGGTTTTTATGACCCACTTTGGGAAAGAGGAATTCTTATTTCTTTGACCTTCTTTGTGGGAGGGTGAGGACTGAGAGACAGAAGGGTAGGAGAAGGTCAGAGAGATCTCTCTGGAGTATCATTTTTCTGGGCCGCAACAAAACCAGTAGGTGTGGCTGTGTGCCAGTGGCCCATGGACCATAGTTTGTCAGCCCCTGCACCATTGATTTTTCTATAACAGATATATTTAGAACTAGGAGAGTCTACAGTGTTTGGTCATGATTTCCAAATTAAACTTTCATACAGCTGCTGGCTGTTAGTGATTCTGCTAGTAGTGACTTTTTGAGCTGGGCAGTAGGATTCTAGATATTGTGTAGCTTTTTTGTTTTTCCTTTGCAAGGGCAGCAACCTTAAAATGTAATTTATAAAACTTTTGTGTACAATGAATTTTAAGGTCTACAAATGAATGCAGTTGTAAAATGTTTTGGTCTTAAAGGAAATAACTACTCTCACTGCTTTCTGCATAAATTACATGAGTAATAAATAGAGTTGAATTTATATGCATACAAACAATGCAGTTTCATAACTAAATGAATGTATTGCAATTAAAACAGTGCTTGTTTTTCTTCCTGTTTCTTTTTTTAGGGGGTGGGGTTGGTTTTTTTGAGACAGGGTCTTGCTATGTATTTCAGGCTGACCTTGAACTTGCTTATGTAGCTCAGGCTGACCTTGAGCTCATGGTGATTCTCCTGCCTCAGCCTCCTGAGTGCTGGGATTATAAGTGAGTGCCATGACTCCTGGCACCCTCCAGAGTATTTCTAAGACTTATGACCTTGGTACAAATAATGTTTAATAAGGAATCTACAATGTGTAACTCTTCGGTAAATTATTAAAAGAACCAGCATTCCTACTGTATAATATCAACACAAGTGACATAAAATATGCTCTTGACTCTTAATGAATGTGGGCAAACATTGTTCTGGCATAGAGAAGAGTGAGTAATAAGATACTTCAAGGATTGCTTGCATTTCTGCTGTGTGTCGTTGCAGGCACATTATTGTACTTCCTGTATTGAAGAACTGGTTTTTAAATGCTTGAAATTAGGCAGTTGTGGCAGGAAAGTAGTGATGCATTTGCAAGAAACACCTGTTTCAAGTTTTGGGAGTGACGTTGTTGTCAGTCTTTGCAAGGGAATAGATTTAATGCAGGAAACATAATTTTTAGGATTATTTTATAATATTTACCTAAAAAAGTCAAATGCAGAAGTATGCAAGAGATCTGTCTACATGCTAGCGATCCAAAGAATCCAACTGAGGGCCTGGATCTCACAGCAATGTCCTGCACGAGTCCAGCTGAAGACCTGGAGCTTATGGTAATGTGCTCCATGGATCCAGCTAGAGACCTAGGCCCCACAACAGTATCTCATGCAAATCTATATCAAGGATCAGCACTGGGAAGGCCCAAAGGTCAGTGGTGAGAGCTAAAACATCTGTGCTAACAGGGTGAAGGATCTCTGTCAGCAGGCTGAGGGATCTGCACTGGAGTCAGGAAGCGACACTCAAGACAAGGACCAGAACTCTCCCGAAAAGAACTGCAGCCATCCTCAGTGACAGTGATGATCTGAGCTCCTCTGAGTATGAAAATCGCAGAGTTCATATGAGGAAAACCAGCCTGACAAGCTTCTCCAGGAGAATCATTAGCGCACCATCTTCCCCTCCAGTTCTGCTTTTATTCTGTTTGCAACAGTCCTCAAGTGGGCCTTCCACACCCAGAACCACGCTGATTCAGTTCATTGGGGTATTTCAAGTTGACCATTAGTTAATCCCCCACAGACTAGGTTGGAAAAAGTTGAATCTTACAAGTTTATCACAGTTTTCTGTTCTCAGCCAGAAAATAATGGTATTTTTTTGCATGTTATATCAGAACTCTCCCTCTCTTGTGCAGACTTGGAAGTTCATTGAGAACAGGGACTTTAACTTGGTCCAAGTGTTTTTGAATGCTGTCTAGGAGTCCCAACAATCTGTACATTCCTTTTTCTCTAGACTGGTTTGCTAGCGCTCCATACTACCACTTTATTTTCTCTTATTCAGCCATCTTATTCTAGAAATGGGATTTGATCAAGGGGGGCCATGTAATTTAGGATTATTTGTCCTTGGAGTTTATGGCCTGCAGTGTCAGAGTGTTCATGATCTAAAATGACCTATCCTTCCAGGCCTCCATGCGGGGGACCCAGGGCTTGTCCTTGGCTCTCCATCTCTTACGCTTCGGTGGACTTGTCTTTCACAGACATAAATGCTGTTCCTCCTCTGCCCTGACACAGCCTGCTGTGATTGCCTGTGGCACTGATAAATGCAGACACCAACGCCCTCTGTGAAACCTTCAAGCGTCCCTTGCCCCTTGCCTTGAGTTTTCTCAGCAGCCACGCTCAGGCCTGTGAGTCCTCTGAGGCTGTGGTGTTCCTTGTCTGTGCCTTGCTGGGCCCACAGCCACCAGCTTCTCCCTGCGCACAGCTGGCTGGTCTGTCCTGACTTGGGTTTGTGTTGTGGCTCCCGTGCCCACACTGCCCAGGTGCACAGGCCTGGCCTTTGTTCCTTCACCCTGGGCAGCTCTCTGCTGGTGCTGTCACGCGTGCGAAGACTTTCCTCTCCGCGCCAAGGGGGATCTATGTCCTCTGCATTGGTGCGGGGCCCTGAGTGGGTGACTGCCGTTGCCCGCCCACTCTGGACACGTTTGACACAGCGGCGTGCGTTCGTACAGACCCGTGGCTGTGGTCCTCGCTGTCCCTGGACTGCATTTCTTTCTGGCTACATGTTCTCTAAATGATTTATAGAGATTCGTATTTTTTAACTCTCTCATTAATTTTCTTGTTGCTTTTATTATTCTCTAGGTACCTTTAAGACCCTCATCTTTAAAATAGGCAAGTTATAAATTTTAATAATACAGAATTTCACTACAGGTTCACAATCGCATTATTTCTCACTCCTCGCTACTTTAAACGTAGCAAGATACTTTCTTTTTAAGGAAAGCCCCACCTGTAACCCTTCCTCTCACGCAGGCAGAGTTCATTAGAGGCGGGAATTGGGAAGCCTCCTCTACTCCGAGGTGCCTAGGTGGGTCTGCCCGCTGGGCTGTGCTCCCGTGTACGCGCAGTTACAGCGCCCTCTGGTGGCTAGATCTCCAGGTGCATTTTCCTTTCAGACCTTAGCAGTGTCTACAAATCTAATACTAATTCATTGGATTTGTTTTTTAAAAACCAATATTGACCTAAATCTCATTTGTTTTGACAGGTATTTAAATGATTTTTCAAGTAGTGACACATGGGGGAAAAGTTATTTTACTTTAAGCACTTTCTACTTTTTAATCTAATTGGTTTCCGAGTAGCTAATGTATAGCATTAAGCACTACTTTCTTTTTCTTTCTTTTCCCTGCCAGGTAAAGTTCTAAATTTATAGAATCATCAAAATAAGATGTTGCTAACTAAAAACGAATACTTAACTGATAGCGGAAAGAAATTAAGTTCTTCAAATGAGTAGTATTATTGTCTAAAGTGGTCTCATAAACAAAATGAACTAGAATTCATTTTTAATTTGAAGTTTTTATAGATCAGGATGTTAACATTCAGGTTTCTTTAAGAAAGAAATTTCAAAACTAATATAGAAAAATAATCCAGTTACAAATAATTGCCTATATCCATTCTAATTATAGGGAATGGACATGTTTCATTTCAAAAGTATTTAGATTTGGCTTTGGAATTAAAAAAATCTCTGCAAATGGTTCTCTCTGAAATTGTAAAAATTTTCAGTTCTGCATTAACTAAGCAGTTCATCATGGCAGGGGAACAACCTAAGAAGAGGGTAGAACGGTCTTTAAATGTTTTTTTACTTCTTTCCGGTAGCTGGCTTTGCAATAATGTGTAGATAGCATTACATTTCACGTTGTTAATACTGACCCTTAGAAATCTATAGCTGCAGGGGTGTTTTTGTTTTTGTTTTTGAGACAGGGCGTCACTGGGTAGCTCAGGCTAGCTTTGAACTCACCATCTAGCCCATGCTGGCCTTGAGCTCGTGGTGACTCTCCTGCCTCAGCCTCCCCAGAACTGAGATTACAGGCGTGCTCTGCCACACCTAGTTTCAGCAGCAGGTTTTGTTTCTTTTTCATCTATTTTTTATTTGATTTTTGTGGTTCTGGGGTTTCAGACAAATGTTCCACCCCTGAGCTACATCCCTAGCCCTTTTACATTTTATTTTGAGACTGGATTTCATTGTTACCCAGGTTGGATTCAAACTTGAAATCTTCCTGTCTCAGCCTTCTGAATAGCTGGAATTACAGAAATGTACCACCGTATGTTTCTTAATTTTTTTTTCAGGTGCAAATTTGGCTAATTTTCTTCTTGTTATGTTTGAGTTTTTCTTTTTTCTTTTGCGGGTGTTTTGCTAAAAAGGCACAGGGGGAGAAGTCCATTTAAAACTTGTGGGGGAAGAAATATTGGCCAGACTGCCAGTGTGGATATGTTGCAGCAAAGAATTTAAAACCAAGTAGGGGTGCTTAAAACACCCACAGGGGAAAATGGTGAGGGTAATTTATCTGCTTATTTTGCAGTAATGTCCTTCCCTTCCTCGCTCACCCTTAACTGTGTTCAAAAACTGACAAAAACTAAACTAAGAGGAAAGCCAGGCATGTTTTCAATGAGATAGAAATAAGGGTGAGGGGAGGATAGGAAGAAAAATGTCAGTTTTAGATGTTAGAATAAAGAGTCCTTTCCTCCTCTGTAGAAATTAAGATTTATTCTCGGAGCTGATAAGACAGTTCTTACAACTTTCTCCTGTGACTTAGGCATTGGCACATTTTTAATAACTACTCTTTTTCAATCAGAAGGTAGTTTGTTTTCCTGAGATAATGTTTTTACATGATAACCCATGAGGATGCTACATAAAATACACGGTCTTCTTCACTTTCTTTAGCTACCTTCCCCTGAAAAAAAACCAAGCCTCCAAAGTGGATAGATAAATGAAAATCCTGAAACTGTCTCAACAGAGAAGAAAAATGCTATTTAAGCAAAATAGTATTTCCTGGTGGCTGACGGCCAGAGGGCATGAGGCCGGAGCAGAAGGGTCCAGGCTGCAGAGCAGCGGTGTGTGGGTCAGGGCTGGAGGAGAAGAACGTCACCCTCTGTCACCGTTGCCATCACCCTTGCAGGAGTTACTGCATTGCTCAGGGCTGACTTGGAGTCCTCTGGAGTCTTCCTTTCTCTGCCCTTTGCCTTCCTCATGCTCGCTTTTATCTTCCTGAGCAGTTGTGGTCCTCTGAGGCTTCCTTAGCAGAATCATAAAGATGTTCCCAATAAGGTGAGCGGGTGGCCGGTAGAGTTGTCCTCGGTGAGGTTTTAAACGCTGTAATAGGGCCTGAAGCTGGATTGACGCGATAAGAATGTCCATATCGAAGAAAACAGTTGGAGAATCCACTGAAGGAAGAGGGATCGAGCCTGTTCCTCCGTCCCCCAGAAGAGACCAGCAGCGCCAGTGGGCAGCACGTTGTAAATCTCTCTCCCACATGATAGTGAGAACGGTGGATGGGGGATTTTTTTTCTTACAAATTTACCTGCGTATGTAATATATAATTGATGCACGCGGTTGTGAAAACCTCAGGAGACATGGGTGAGGCAGGACATAAGGCAGGTCCTCTCAGCCCCATTCTCCAAGCTAGAGCTTTTGAGCCTTGCTGTGGTCCAAATGTGTCCCCTCCGAAATTCAAGCGCTGCAAGTGTGATGGTATTAAGAAGCAAGAGCTAGTTAACAGGTGATTAGGCCGCAAGTGCGTCTCACGAATGCGGTCAGAGGCCATCATAAGAGGCGGCGCTGAGGGAGTTCGCTGTTTAAGCCTGTCCGCCTTGTGCCATCTGAAGCCACAGTGCTCGTCTCCATCGAAAGGTGCCTTCTTAGGCACTGAACGATGGTGTCCTGGTCTTGGACTTCTACCCTCCAGAACTGTGAAAAGTAAACTTCTGTCTTTTATTAGTCAGCCAGACTCAGGTATCATTTTATAGCACCATCAAATGGATGAAGACAAGCATAGCCTTCTTGGTGTATGTATGTAGGGGTGGTGAAGGTCACACTATAGGGTCTTACTGCTTGTTTTGCGGTACTGCGTACTGAACCCAAGGCCTTGACACTAAGCTCATTCCCAGGTCCATTTTATTTTATTTTATTTTATTTTATTTATTTTTAAATAGAGTCTAGGGGAGTTGCTAAGTTGCCCAGGTTGGGCTCAGACTTGGGATCCTGCTGCCTCAGCCTACCGGAGTGCGGGCATTACAGGAACATGTCACCATGCCCGACTGAACTTGTTGTTTTTAATTCAGAATTTATCGTGGAATATTTCTAGATCGTAGCACACGTCCACCTGTCTGCCTTGGCCCTTTCCATGACTGCGTATTGTTCAAGAATATTTAAGATTCCACGGTGCCGAAGGGCAGGTTGCCATTGCTGAGATCCCAGGCAAGCAGGGCCTGACTTGAGGGTGTCCTCAGAGTCTATGTCGTTGGAGGAAGTGACTGCAGTGGTCTTGCTATTGCCACAACTGGACATTTGCTGTTTTTTGGCTTGATTTTTTTAAAAAGCTATTATGTGAAACCTGACAGTATTCCGTGCGCTGTGCAAAACAGTGAACGGGAAGCACGCCCTAGACAGTGTCCATGCGTCTCAGCGTGTTCCTGGCCTCTTCTAAGCCTTTGGCCAACTACAGAGGGAGCCCTCTGGAAAGGCGCTCACCACCCCTTCACTTGGATGCCTTCCTCCCGGCAACCAGGTCGCCACTGGGAACACATCTTTCCATGGAAATAACACTCCGAGTGGGGTACCTGCCCCAAGCTGCCCACCCTCTGTACAGTTGCGTGCTCAGGGTGTGACACTTCAGTTAGTATTTGCTGCATCTGGGTTTTTCTTTCTTTTTTTTTTTTCCTCTCTTTTTTAATTTGGGAGTTGGCAGGCTACATCATCCTTCAGCAGGCACTCCAGCTGGGTAGAAAGAACATTGTCCCTCCCCTTGGCTTAGCCACAGCTTCTCACCTACACTTGCTGGCTCACCATGGCCACCAGAGTTCTTCTTGTGCGTCTTTCCTGATTAAAGTCCTGTACCGCACTCCTGGGCCTGTTCTCTGCAGCTGGCTGTCTCTTGCACTTGAGGGAATCATTTCAGATTTCTTCATCAAAATGAATTTAGTTCACCATAAGTTAGCAAAAAGATGTTTTTTTTGTAAGCCTGAAGTTTTCAGGTAGAAATGTGATTAATTTCAAATCATTTTTACTTACTTCTATCCTCTTTCCTCTTTCCAACCTACTTTAACTTTTGGTGTCAAAACTGTTACAGGAGAAAGTTAGATATAAAAGAGATAATTCTCTAAAGGAAGCAGGCTTGTGTTTTGCAGCCTTCAGGACCTAGCGTGTTGAGAGGGATCTGGAGGAGGGCATCCTGGTGGAAATGCCTGGCCTTGCCGCACCGTTCCATCAGGAACCACCGCATTGTGCAGTCACATCTTGCGAGAGGAAGGCTCTGAGGCCGTGCAGTGCTCTCTCCTTCTCCTCTTCTGCCCTTTCCCCCTTCTCCCCTACTCCCTGCTTGCCAGGAGCACACTCAGGGTGATTTGAATGTGGCTGTAGGCCTTGTTGGAGGTGTGGCTGCCTTGTCTCTGAGGCCTCATTCTGCATGGAGGAGAGTTACAGAAGTTGCTCAGAGGGCCTGAGTCAGTGCTTGAAGTTTCTCTAAAGGAGGTGTACAGTGTACTCCAAAATTGCTTGTGCATGAAGTCTTGGGTTGGGGGTACAAGAAGGTGGTATTGTCTAAGCCCTGCTCACCCTTCTCCTGTAAGAGAAACCTCCCCACGCAAGGGAGGGAGTGCGAGGCCATATCCAGTTACAAGTTAGTTGGTATTGGGAGTGTTGGCCTGTGTTACAGTCCTAGTACACTAAAAGCGTGCAGCTGCACAGCGAGCACACGTCTGCAGATACTCCCCGGTGAGAAGGAGGCCTTAACGTAATCACGGTGGGGCTGTGGGGTTTAGACTACACCAGCTTAGTGTGTGGCCTGAACACAGCTTACTCCTCGTACTGAGCCTGAAGTTAGCCATGTTGCTGGAACCTGATTTCTAAAGCATCACTGGGAAGCAGGGTCTTGA
>RJWT010035041.1:0-13568 GCA_004365215.1 Cuniculus paca
ACTATACCATTAGCGTTACAGGTCCAGTATCTTCTGAAATGAAACCAGGCACTCCACTTCTTTAACTCAGTTTAAATAAACAATAAAAGAGAGATATTTCCACACAAACTATTTTGAAATTTCTCTAATTCACATCCCATGAACATACTGAGCCATGAAAGAGAAACACTTATCTCTAATGCTTGCACCAATGTACCTTGCTACAATTATATAATGAAGATAATTTTGATGCCCTAGTGTACTCAATAAAAATATTTCTGACTTAAGCACAGGAATCATTCAATTAACTGAAATTCTATATATGTAACAAGAGAAAGTTTAAACAGAACATTAAATACAAATGTCAAATATTATTTTTTCTAAGATGAGAGGAAGTTAAATACATAAGTAGATTCAATTATACGTGTAATCTATAATTTTTGAAAAGAATTCCTACTCACTTGCTAATCACAATTGAATGGATGAGCACTTCCACTGTCATTTCTCATTCAACTGTCAAAATTATTTTAAAGTTATACATAAAGAAGTAAAAACAGCAGGAGAGTGGTAGACAAGTGTGTTAATCATCTATCTCCATACTAGAGCACAATAGTCAGTACAACAATTTAAAGGAGGAAAGGTATCATTTTGCTCATGATTTGAGAGCATGCAGTCCATAATTAAGTGGCTCAAAGGCAGTAACATCACGGCCGAAAGGGAGTACAGATACTTGCTTAGTTTGTGGTAGCTAGCAGATACAGCAAGAAAACAGTACTAGAGAGGAAATGGCAAGGGACCAGATGTATTACACAAGGTTACAGCTACATGATCCACCCAGACACTGCCAGAAGTTTACTATCTTAACCCCATAGTTGACTTCCAAGCCAATCAAGTTGACACAATTAAACTTTACTAACAGTAAGAGTTGGATAAAATTTTCAAAAATGAAAATCAGCTGAAAAATCATGAAGCAAAGATAAGCAAGTTGACATACTAACTATATGAAGAATTGCAAAATGAGATAAGCTCATATACACTGTATAACCTTAAGCAAACTCAGTAATTTCATATATCAGGTCCTCCAGGGATGGACGAAGAGGAAAATATGAGAAATGACAATAAGTTGGTGAATTCGTGATATTAAGATGATTAGTAGTGGTGTTTTGAGTGAAAGATACTGATCACACTTACAAACTGTAAACCTTTCCTTAATAGAAAATGACAGTGTATACAGAAGTAGTAATGAGAAAGAACACTGAATCATACACTCAGTGATGTAAAAGATTCCCAATCTCTCCCATGCACCCATAAAACCTGAAGGTATTTATGATCCAGCCCAACAGATAATCTGTTATGTGTGAATCTTAAATGTCCCCTGAAAGCTCATTTGTTGACAGGTGCATCCCCAGCTGACAGCATTACTAGGAACTGAGGCTGTGACTTGTTGGAGGAAGTTGGCATGGGAGGGGGGGTGACCTTGAAGGAGATTCTTTCTGTCTCTTTCTCTGCTTCTCTGCTGTCAAGATGTTAGCAGATTTGCTCTATGTGTGCCCCACGTGCTGTTCAGCCTTGCTCTCAATCCAAATCAATGGGTCCAAGAAATGTTACCTGAAACCTCTGAAACAGTGAGCTTAAATATATTTTTCCTCCTGTCAATTTGATTTTCTCAGACATTTTGTCAAAATGATAGAAGTTTATTGACACAATACGGATTCCAAAAAGAAGTATTTACTTGTTCATCATGGTAACAATAAAATTTATATTAACAAATTTCTGTGAGAAAGCCAAGAAAAATATCAGATATCCAGAAAAGAGTTACAGAATAGAGATCCAGAAAAAAGGAGTTACAGAATAGAAATTTAAAGACAAGAAAACAATGACTCTGTGACCATCCACCCTGAACATGCTTGTTCTCATCAGAAGAAAATAATGAGAAAAACCTCTACAAAGAGAATTCCAGGAGTGATTTCTCCAAAGGAGAAAAGGACACCTACATGTTGTCTGAGGCATTGGACAGTGTTGGTAAAGAATTTGCAATTTTATGGAGTACTTTGGAGGAAAACTTCAGGTAAGTAAATAGAAAATTATCCAAAAAATACTGTATTATTAATTTGAAGAAAATTAATATACAGTGAAGAGTAAGTAATTTCAAAATAGTGCAGATTCAAGAAAAACTATGTATGGATTTAAAATAGTGTAAACAAAGATCACGGGAATAAAATATATGAATAATTCAAACCGTATGTCTGTCTGGGGTAATGTGGAGAACAGGTGATGCATAAATGCAGTTACTCTCAGATAATATCTAAGATTGAATGGCAGAGGAGTGAAGAAAAGTTGTAGAACAGCTTGGGTATTAGTGCTAAACCTATCTCAGACAATATTTCAAGTTAACAGTATATTTTAAAACACGGTATTTGGAAATGTAGATGAAAGTTTCATCACTAGTATGCAAAAGAATTTAAAGTTATCCTCTTTTGGAAATAAGAACTGTAAAAGCTAAACTCAGTAACATGCTCACTTGGCATGTTTTGTTTGAATATTGCTATAAGTTTTATTAATACTATAAGTTAATAATACTATAAGTTTATAGCACCTATCTTCAAGCTAAGTGTATATATTATTTGGAAAAGTGTAAATATTAGAACTGAAAAGGAGCTTAGACAATAGATAAAGTGTGTATCTTTAATATACATAGCTAGTTCAAAATGTTTGTATTTTCCCAACCCAAAGAAATGATAAATATTTGAGATGATGTCTATATCAGTTATTCTGATCTGATCATTACATGTTTTATACATATATTAAAATATAATGATTATGTGTTTTTTTATTTTATGGAAAAAATTCAAAACAAAATAAAAGGAAAATAACAATAGTTAATACACTGTGCAATGTTATATTCAAAGTAGTTACTCAGAGTACAAGATATGAGAATGAAAAATTCTCCAAATATTAGTGCAAACCTTTCTTTTCAATGAACTAAGAGAAATTAGTAGTATAACAATCATAATTATCTTGTTTTTTATTTTCCTTTTCCTTTTCTTCCTTTTGCCTTTCTCCCACCCTACTTCCTCTTTCCTTTTGAAGTTTCTTTCCATTTCGCAATATTATATCATTTCTTAAAGTTCTTCAGTGTTTCTCTCCAGAAGAAAATAAAATCCAGATTTTTGTAAGACTTTAGGTAAGTTGACTCTTGTCTTTTCTTCCAGTATATTCTACATTCTCTTCCTCCTTACAAATTTATTATAGTCATACCTTTCTCACTACCTTCCAATTTTCAAACTCTTGTCTGCTTAATGTCATTTTCATGTACTGTTATCTTTATAGGATTGTCCTCTGAACCACCATATTTAAAACTTACAATGGTATCACTCTAAATTTTTCACGTTAAATTCCATTGAAATATTTTAAGCACATTTACATTCTCCTTCAATTATTCAACACTTGTCTTTTTCTGTGATTTTTGTTGTATGGGGTGGCTTTTTTAAGGATGTGTTTTCAACAAATAATATATTTATCATAGTGTATTGGTACATACACAGGTCACATCTAGATGCTTCTTATTTCTCCTTCACCTCCCTCTGGTCTCCCATCATTTTCAGATTCATCTCTACAATGTCTCTGTCCCTGTTTCCTATCTTCTTTGTTTTCAGTGACTTTGACTTTGTTTCCTCCACTAAAATATAAACTTTATGAAGGCAAAGCTTGTGATTACGTGTATCACTCACTAGAGCACTTAGCATTGAACAACTTTTTAATAAATATACTCTGAATGAATCGAAGTGAAAAAGGAAAGAAGGAAGGGATGGAGGGAGGAAAGAAGAAAGAGATGGAGGGCAGGAGGAAAGGAAGGGAGGGAAGGGAAGGGAAGAGGAGAAAATGGAAAGGAACAAGGAACAGAGAAAGAAAAGAAGAAAATAAATTTGTGAGCTTAGAAAGACCATTATCTTGATAATAGGAAATGTTAAGAAATAATAAAATAATACTTAGTGTAAGATAAAAATAAAACCAGTAATAAAATAAAATTTATTGCATAAAATTGTAATTATTTCAGAATATTAGAAGAAAATTTCCAGTGTATTTAACTTCTCATGCATTTTTTATGAAAAAGAATAAAGAGTAACAATGATTTACAAGTAAAATTTGATTAAATATTATAGATGCAGACATAAGAGTGGATGGACTAGAATTATATTTTGTCTCCAACAGTGTGAAGCATGTATTCATTTTTATTTCCATTATCTGTTTTCTGATTATTTTCTTGACTTATTAACAAGTTGTCTACAAAGGATTTCCACCCTTAATATCACTAAGTATGTTTCAAATCTTAAATTTCTCTACAGAGGCTTTTCTCACTTTCTTTAATAATAGTCTTCAAGCATGAATGTTGGGCCTTATTGTTTGCAGAAAAAGATTAAAAGACACACTATGATTTTTTTTAGCCCTTTTATAACTAATGCTTTTAATTGTCTTTGTACAAGCATTAGTCAATAAAATGAGTTACATTATCATGGATGTATTCCTTATGCCTGCATTTGGGAAACATACTTTATACACGGATTCTTTATGCTACAGTTTTAAAAGATTAAATAATTAATATAAGGAAACTTGGTTTATCAAGGCTGGTTTTTGAAGATAAAGTGCTTTTGATCAATTAAAGTCTTAACTGAATCCATTAGAGACTATCTTTTAAATCATAAAAAATTTAAAGATCATAATATCATATGTTTATGTTCACATTAAAACTTGAAAACATGAATATTAATCATAATACCTGTTTAGCTATAAACATGAAAATTACTGTCAAAGTATGACAAAAGAATTTGTATATATATTATATTATGATTTATGTATTATAATTAGTAATTTGTGTAATTGGTAATATATTTAGTATATAGTTGACAATTTGTTGACTAATAAGATATCACTGTAAACAAGAATTTAGAAATAATTTTTAAAAAGCTATAGGCATTTTAAAACTCTGAAAATTATTTGATTCAAGATATGTTATCAAATATATCAGTATTTTCTTTTGAAAGTAATTTGAGTATTACTAGGGCCACATAGATGTGTTATTAGAATACAGAATTGCACAATATAGAAACTGGTAAGATTCAAATAAACTGTAGAATCACACTTCATAACCAAGTTGATGTACTGCATCATGGTGTACAGGAAAGGTTTGCAATAGTATACATGAGAAGGGAGAGAAATGTAAACCACAGATAAAAGCATAAGCACAGAAAACACTAGTAAAAAAGGTATCTCTCTGTGACTTTGAGTCAAATGTTAATAATGCATACACAATTGTTTTTAATAGTTGTGACCTTGTAAAACCGACACAAAATCATTTTCATGATAAATTATAAGGGCAATATTAAAAGCATTTGTTTTATTTATAAGATTTTTTTCCAGTGGTGATTAAGACTACATTAATTAAACCAATGCTAAATGATGTTGACTTAACTAATAGTAATGAACAACTGTTAATTTATTCTTAAACACAGATTCTTAAACGTCTACTCTGGACCTGTTAATGAATTAGGCATTTAAAATAGAAAGATGAGTAAGGAATATTCCTTAGCTTTGAACGTACTCAAAACACTGTTAAACATGGCAGAATTAAAATGGGTACATTTTAATTTTTTTTATTTTAGAAAGCAAAACAGAAAAAAAGATAGAAATAATACAGAATTTCAAAAACAAAAAACAACAGTAAGAAATCAGCACTAGTTAATACATTTCGTATTATTATCTTAGAAGTAGTTATCCAGGTTACAAGATCTAGGCATAAAAAATGATAAAAAATTATGTACATTTTAAAATACTGTAACCATGTTTGTAGTAAAGTGGCTAACCTGTGAGTAGTTGCCTAGCACAATTCTATAATATGTAGTAAAATAATTGCAATGATCAAACATTCACTAGGAAAATAACAACTTTTGTGTAGCCAAACATTTGCTTAGGAAAATTGTATCTAGTAATTCAAATAGGATTAAAATCTGAGCAAACTTCTGCTTTTGTCAAAGAAACGTAAGAAAGAAATTATTCAACTACCAAACTGACCATTTGAAAGAATCCCTGCGTTCTACACTTTTGTGGATGACTTGAATGTATAGGATTAGTGTTCAAACAGAGTTTAGTACTCAAACTGAGTTACTTCATACAATAATGAGCTTGAGTAGTCCTCCAATAATTTTCCTCAACATTTTACTCAGTTCACAGACACAAATACACAGTCTGTTCACAATTTTACATGATGAGAGACATACAGTTGAGCAAAGAGTTCACATTTAAAAGACATATGTATAGGAGTTGTATTTAGTGCATCCAAGAAACAATAAAACTCAAGCAATTCCTTCAGTATTTTGGAGCTGTCACTGTCGTGATGGTTTAGCGCACACTCTAAAACAGTCAGAATTAGTCTTCAGCCTCATGAAGAACACTGAATTGATAAGAGATGGATGAATGGTATCCAAGTGAGTTTATTGGTATGCATCCATTTTAGGATTAATGAAAGTATCCATTTTCTAATATAAGAAATAAGACACTGTAAACTGAAGACCATGTGCTGTCTTCTCTGATCATCTGTCCATATTTTTAAAATGGATATAAAGATAGGTACAGGATAGATGATTCAATGATTTATTGGAATTAGAAAAAAATAGAGGAATTTATCTAAATAGATGTTAGATATTGCTACCTTTAAAGATCAAATATTTCACAAAAAGGCAGTATTATAATACAGTAAAAACTTAGATCTTAGGGGGTGGGTGTACCCTTGAAAATGACAACAAGATTCCAGCAACTTCCTCTTTGTTTTTTGTATTCTGACCACGAAGTGAATAATTTTGCTCCACTCTGCATTCCTACTATGATGGGCAACTACAGGGCCAAACAATAGGGCCAAATGATCCTGGGATGAAAAACCAAAACTGTGAGCCAAAACAAGCCTTTTCTTTTAAAAGTTGATTGTCTTCAGTTTTTATTATACTGACAAAAAGATAAGACAAATAAATTAACTTGAATGAAGTCAAATCGATATGCCACTATAAAACATTACTTTCAAAAAACACATTTTGGAAATAAAAGTTACCTATCAATAGAAGATAATGATGTACTTTCATAAAATAGGGGTGAAGAAAGTTTACTTTGATCTTAAGCTTTAAATATATTAGAACTCAGAAAATTTGCCTGCTAATGAACTTTTCTCAATAATAAGATAAGGGCAACCCAACCCACTCGGGACCTCTTCTGTCTCTCTCTCAGACAGAAGCTCTCTCTCTCAATAAATATATCCTGCTCAACCTCCATTGTTCCTAAATTCATTCCTTGATTCTAGAGAAGACGAACTCATGCAGAACATCTAGTAGATTTATGCTCAGACTTTCTTTGCACTGAGAAATACTCCTTATTTATATTCTAAATGTAAGTGTGAGCCATAGGAAGACTCAACACCTCAGGCCCTTATGGTATTTACTACCCTGGAGCCTGAAATTGCTCCTCCCAAACCTTTGGAATCTGAGGACAAGATAGCCTTAACTAAGACTAAACCCACCATTACTAAACCTAAGGTTTCCCCTACTTGCCCTTCCAGTCTTAAGGATGAGGCATCTAGACTGACTGTAACCCAGGCCGCTACATGAATATACCCACCCCTAGCTGAGTTTATGCAAGCTCCTCAAGGGCAGTATCCTTTACAGGAAGTACATGGGCAATCTGGGACTTACAGAATTCATGTGCCTTTTTCTCTCAGGAATTTAAAAAAGATCAAGTTAGACCTTGGAAAATTTTCAGATGATCTTGACAAGTACACTGAGGTCCTTAGGCGACTTACTCAGACTTATGAACTAGTTTGGAAAGATATAATGTTACTCTTAAATCAGACATTGACTTCTACTGAGAGACAGGCAGCATTACAAGCTGCTGTTGCATTTGGAGATGAATATCATATTGTTTATTTTAAAAAGCCAGAAGACAGCCAGGGGAACTACTGATTCCCACTGGTTCCCAGGCAGTCCCTACCCAAGACCCCTACTGGCCTAACAACCAGGCGGGTGATTGGATTAGGAAACACTTCCAGACGTGTGTTCTTGAAGGTCTAAGAAGAGTAAGAACTAAACCATTCAATTATTTTAAGTTATCAGTTATTCAACAAAGGAAAGAGGAACACCCTTCTGCCTGCTTGGATCCTTTATGGAAAGTATTGGTAAAATATACTCCCCTAGATCCTGATTCAATACAGGAACAAATTATTATTAAAGATAAATTTATTACCCAGTCAGCTTCAGATATTAGAAAAAAGTTACAAAAGATGGCTTTTTCTCCAGATAGTTCACTTGATACTGTGTTAAAGATTGCCTCCTCAGTATTTTATAACTGTGATGAGGAAAAAGCTAAAGAGAGAAAACAAAGAGACTGAAAGTGGCTGCCATTGTTGCAGCATTAAGAGGAATAGAACCTAAGTCTGACTCCTGGGGTTCCAAGAAGAGTTTGACAATGACACCAACTTGCTATCGCTGCCACAGGCCAGGTCATCTTAAAAGGGACTGCCATAGGAAGCCCCCTAAACCATGCCCTGATTGCAAAGGTGACCACTGGAGGTCGGACTGCCCTCTGAGGCCAAGGCCCCAGAGTTCGGACCCATCCTATCACTTGGTCCAGCAGGACTGATGGGCCCCGGGGCACTCTCTGCTCTCTCCCTCTGGCCAGACTGTCATCTCCACAGAGGAGCCCCAGGTAATCTTGACTATAGAAGGAAAAGAAACCAGCCTATTGCCGGACACTGGCACAAGTGTCTCTGTCCATCTTTTCAATCCTGGCCTTCCTTCTAGTCACCATTCCTCAGTGAAAGGAGTCACTGGAGAAGAGGTAATTTGCTATTTTTCACAACCCTTGGGCTGTAACTGGCATGGCTTTCTTTTTACACATTCATTTTTGATTACACCAGAAAGTCCAGTTCCCCTCTTAGGAAGAGATATTTTATCATGTTTAAACACTACAATATATATGCACTCTGGTCGAGTACATTGTCTTCCCCTCATGGAGACAGAAATAAATCCTGAAGTATGGGCAGCTAAAGGTAAAATAGGTAGGGCAATAAGAGCTGCTCTGGTACAGATACATCCCAGAAATTCTAATATTTTTCAACACCAAAGGCAATATCCTTTAAGACCTAAAGTTAAGAAAGGATTATTAACACTGCAGCTGGTCTCTCTTTCCTAAATAAAAAGGTAAAATTAATGAGACAGGTGATCCTCCAAATTTCAGATGATATTAGACCCTCCAACAGCACAGGAGATACTCGTGCAACTGTAAAAGCTGAATGCTGTGTGCACATTCCTGATCATTCTGCTAATGTCTCAATAGCTGTTCAAGGTTTTGGATGACAAATTAATGACATGTCAGATTCTAAAATTCCCTGGACCCTATCCTTTTCCTCCTTTTGGGAAGCAAATATTTCTAAACTATACTCATAATTATTCTGTTGATTCTATTATTTGGGCCATGCATACTTAATTGTTTCTTTGGCTTTGTCTCCTCCAGACTTAGAGCTCGTCCAAGATGAAACTGTTTGGTGTCTATTGAGGGATTTTTAGATAGACCCTGTGTAGAATATCTCTGACTGCTGATCAGCAACTATGATACCTTTCAGCCTGAAGAAACCAGATCGGTCATCACCCATTTCTCCTTCATGGCAGTTTGGGATACTTCTTCCAAGGAAGGAATGTTGCAGGCAGCTGAGTTAGATAGAAACATTATAGGCAGTCAGATAGGGCCAGGCCCTCAAGAAAGTGGACACAGAGGACCAAATGTCTTGTGACCTTGAAGGAGAAAGACACCTCCAGCTATAAGCCAGATATCAAGACAAGGCAAAGCCAACACAAGCACACCCTAAGTAGAAACATCAGGAATTGACATTCTAAATAGGTATGGATAACCCTGACTATCCCAATCCCCTATAAGAAGAGTCACTGATCCTTAAGAATGCTCACTTGCTATGTGACTCACTTCCCTATTTGTCCCTGATTTGGTCAATTTTACCTGAACAATTAATCTTATTGGTTGACCATAGTTCTGTCCCACCTCATGCCCATTTGGTTTGTGAGTTCCCAGGTTTTCCCCATCTTGGACCAACCTTACCTCATGGTTTTACTCTATAAAAGTCCCTAGAAAAGTCAGAGTCTTATAAACATTGGTGCACATATATCACTGTGGTATGATGATTTCACTTCTTCTGGGAATATGCCCAGAAGCAGAATAGCTGGGTCAAATGGGACTTCCAACCCTAGCTTTTTG
Source organism: Cuniculus paca (assembly GCA_004365215.1). NCBI lineage: Eukaryota > Metazoa > Chordata > Mammalia > Rodentia > Cuniculidae > Cuniculus > Cuniculus paca. The sequence continues at coordinate 10,282 of RJWT010035041.1, forward strand.
AGAAACCTCCAGTCTGATTTCCACAGTGACTGCACCAGTCTACACTACCACCAACAGTAGAGAAGTGTTCCTTTTTCCCCACAGCCTCAAGGATTTGTTGTTGGTGGTTTTCTTGATCTTGGCCATTCTTTCTGGAGTGAGATGAAATCTCAGAGTTGTTTTAATTTGCATTTCTCTAATGACCAACGATGCTGAACATTTTTTCATGGTTTATTTGCCATTCATATTTGTTCAGCTGAGAAGTGTGTCTTCATCTCAGATGCCCATTTTTGGATTGGGTCTTTGAATTTCGAGGGCCTGATTTTTTTTCTTTATATGCTCTAGATAGAAGACCTTTGTCTGAAGGGCAGTTGGCTAAAATTTTTGTTATATAGCAGCACAATTTTTAATAGCCAAATCTTGGAAACAACTCAAATGCCCATAAATTGAGGAATGGATAAAAAAGATGTGGTACTTTTATACAATGGAGTACTATTCAGCTATAAAGAATGATCACATTGAGGGTTTTATAGGTAAATGGATGTGACTTGAGAGCGTGCTCATAAGTGAAATAAACCAAACTCACATGTGTAAACACCACATCGTCTCCCTAGTGTAAGAAACTGAAAGACTCAATAAGATACAAAATTTCTGATAAATATTGGGGAAAGGTTCTAAAGTCCAATGGTGCTTTTATTCTTTGATTTGATTAGTTTAAGTCTCTCTTTTACTATTTGACTGCAATATGTGAGAAGAAAGGAGAAGCTCTTTTGAAGAAAACAAGGGTCATTAAGATAGCCATTGTTGGTTTCTTGTTGTCTGATTTGAAGGCCTGTAATGCTTTCATTCTTTTGTTTTATCTGGTTTTGTATTATTTTGTTTTGTTTGAGTTTATTGTCTGTGAATGTATGAACAACCATTTTGAAGAAAGCAAGTGACACTAGGGTAGCCATTGTTAATCTCCTATTGTTATGTTTTGAAGACCTGTATTGCTTGCAGTGTGCTGTTCTGAAATGCTATGTTGTGTTTGACTCTATTCTATTTTGTTTTTTTGTTCTATTCTCTTTAAAAATAAAAAAAAAGTCAGAGTTTTTGGCAACCCACTTAGGACCCCTTCTCTCTCTTAGACAGAATCTTTCTCTCAGTAAATATATCCTGCTCATAAAAAAAGATAATAATAAGAAAATTTTAAGGAGCAAAATAGATATGCATGTAGGCTCATCAATAGATTAATGGATATGGATATATGTACACACAAAGTAGTACAATTCAGCCAAAAGAAGGATGAATTAGGTCATATGTAGGAAAACATATGCAAATTAAGACCAAAATACTAGGCTAAATAGATTAAAGACAGTGGCTAAATATCACATGGTTTCTGTTATGCAATAAACCAAAAACATAAATAATATTGTAACATCCAGAGGTGGATAGCAGGCCACTGCTCTGCTGGAAAACACAACTCCTAGTGATCATAAGCCCAGCACCAGTAAGTAATTGAAGTAGCAGAGTTTAAAATAAAAGAAGAAAAGAAGATGATTTCTTTGAAGGTGCAGAAAGGCAAATGACAGCTCCTCGGGACCTGTACAGAGTAATGGAAGTGAATACCGGTGGATTTTCTCTCCTGCTTTTTAAATGAGATTCTTCTCCCCAAGTAGGCTGCTGGAATCTGATTGGGTTTCCTGGAGTCCTCTTGGCCATATGACTTTTTTTTGTCCTTTGGTGATGGAGAAGAGCATAGGTAGGGGCCTTATGGAAAGGTAGTTTAGGCTTGAGAATTAAGTAAAGGAGAAGTGTGTGATTCATCTATTAATTATGCTACCTGGGACCTTCCCAGGGCCTGATTTCTTCTTTCCTTGCCTTTTTCTAATTGCTCAGTTTAGTGGCAGAGGCAGAACAAGCTGCCTTTAGAAAGATTCTTTATTATTTTTAAATAAAGCTTGTTGAGGTCTTCAACCTATTGATACAGGAGAATGAAACTCCCTATGACTAGATGCCTGGTATGGATTTGTGTTCTCTAAAATCAAAGAATGAATTTTAGGAACAATGAAGGTTACGAGCAGAATATAGTTATTGAGAAAGAAAGCTCCATCTGAGAGAGAGACAGAAGAGGTCCCAAGTGGATCGCCAATGACTGTGTCTTTTCTAGGGACTTTTATAGAGTAACACCACAAAGTGAGGCAGGTCTAAGGTGGGGAAAACATGGGAACTCACAAGGTGGGCATGAGGTGGGACAAAACTATGGTCAACCAATAAGATTAATTGCACAAGTAAAACTGATTAAATAGGGACAAATGGGGAAGCGAGTCATATAGCAAGTGGGCAAGCATAAGCAGTGACTCTTCCTGTAGGGGATTGGGATAATGATTTCTGGCTTCCTCAGTGAGACAGAAACCTATTTAGAGTATCAATTCCTAGTGCTTATCTTTAGGAAGTATGTGGGTGCATTTGATTTATCTTTTGTCTTGAGGTCTGGCCCACAATGGGATGTGTCTGTCTCCCCCACAGTTGCAAGGTATCTGTTTTTCTGCACTGGCTTCTTTGAAGGTCTTGCTCTGACTGTCTATAGTATTAACCTGTTGCCTGTAACACTGTCTTTTCCCTACCTATCTCCTCCTCCATCCTTACAATATAAAAAGCAAAATATAGGATAAATAATGGTGTTATAGGCAGCAGAGTTAGATAAAAATATTATAGGCAGTCAGACAGGGCTGGGCCCTCAAAGGAGTCAGTGCAGAAGACCAGATACCTTATAACCTTGGAGGAGACAGACACCACCTGCTGTGGGTCAGATCTCAAGACAAAAGGCAAAACAAATGCAACCATACCCTAAGTATAGACAGCAGGGATTGATATTCTAAATAGGTATGCATCACTTTGAGGAAGTCAGGAGCCACCATCCCAACCACCTACCAGAAGAGTCACACTGCTCTGTAAGAATGCTCACTTGCTACGTGACTTGCTTCCCCATTTGTCCCTGATTTGGTAGATTTTACCTGAACAACTAATCTTATTGGTTGACCATAGTTCTGTCCCACCTCATGCCCATCTGTCTTTCCAGCTCCCAGTTTTCCCCATCTTGGACCTGTCTCTGAGGTGGGCTCAAAACCCCAATTTAAGAGGGCAAGAAATCCAATCCAAAAATAAAAGCAGTAGACTCCAAAAAGAAAAAGGAAGTACTTTTATTAGCTGAGCTCAGCGGCGACACTATCCGTCCTCATGCAGGAGTAAGGAGGTGTGCCCCGAGCTTAGGGTGGGGGGAAGATTTAAAGTCTCTAACCGCAAGGGGAGGCACAAGGGAAGGGAGG
>RJWT010035042.1:0-13560 GCA_004365215.1 Cuniculus paca
ACAGCGGGAGGGACACTCGGGGGAGGTGGGAAGGGCAGGCCAGCTGGCACAGAAGTAGACAAACTATGATGTGATTTGCTGTGTGGCTTTGGGCAAGCTGTTCTACCTCTCTGTTCTACCATTCGTTTTCTTGTTATTAAAGATAGGGCCAGTAAAGGACAGGACTACTTAGTACAAGGCTTGCCATTTACTATACACTCTATACACACTCAAAAAAATATAACGACTGCTGTCTGCATGCTTGGTGTGTGGAGTAGACTCTGTAGCTTGTATCATCGTAGAATTTGGGTCTGGTCTCAACTTTGCCATAAAAATTGTTTTCAAGTCATAGATCATGGGGAATGTTCACTCATTCGCCCACCCACCCATCCATCCACCCACTCACACATGCACTCCTTCTTTCTGTGCATATTTCCGTGGTACCTCCTATTTGCCAGGCACTGTACGAGGAGTAATGCAGTCCCTGGCTTCAGAGTTAAGCGTGCGGGCATTATATACAAGTATGTGCAGAGAGCTGCGGCAAGAAAGAGCAGCCGGGTTTGGGGAGGGCAGGGAATGCTTCAAAGGAAATGAGATGAGCGAGATCTCGATGTGAAGATGTGATTGTGAGAGTGGCAGTTGAAGACTGACTCTGTCCTGGCAGAAACAAGAGTTCCTGCAGAGGCTTGGAAGAATGAGCATAATCATGAGTTAAGAAAACAGAGTTTTCGGTAGCACAACAGTCCTGGAAAGTGGTAGGGCAGTCATTTCCTCACCCACTGGTGTGACATGGGACATAGCGCTCACCTGAGCCTCAGTGTCCTCATTCATTAACTAGGGTGCTGTAAAGCACAAATGCTGCTCACATTGTAGTCAGTAGAGAGGCAGCCACAGCGCTGTCTGTCCTCTAGACAGAAATGCAAGTTCAGAGGCCCCACCCAGACTTTTCTGAATCAGCATCTCTGAGTGAGGTCCCAGAAAACAGATTTAACAAGCTCATTGGGCAGATCTTAGTATGTTAGTGTTCTTAAAGTATTGCTTTACAGGTATAGTGACTCATGCCTGTAATCTGGGATACTTGGGAGGCTGAAGCAGGAGAATAACTTGGGCCTAGGAGCTTGGATCCTGCCGAGGCAAAATAGAGGGACCCAGTCTCAAAAAAAAAAAAAAAAAGGACTTATTTATTTATTTTGGTTCTTTAATCTCACCATGTAGTTCAGGCTGGTCTTGAATTCACTATGTAGCCCAGGCTGGCCTCAAACTCAAACTGATCCTTCTGCTTCCACCTCCGTAGTTCTGTCACTGTTCCGTAGGCCTGTGCCACCACGCCCAGCAGAAAAGTACTAATTTAAATCAGGAGCTAGCTAACTACAGATCATGGGCCACACTGGCCTGTTGCCTGTTCTGTATAGCTTGGAAGGTGAGAGTGGTTTTACATTTTTAATTGTTTGGAAAAAAAAAAAAGCAAAAGAAAAGCAACTTTTGGTGACATGTGAAAATTCCATGGTAGTCCCTGTGTGATGTCCTCACTTTGGCCTGTGGTCCTATAGAGCCTAAAGCATTCTCTTCTGATTTTTCACAGAAACGGTTTGTTAGTCCTTGGTCAGCTGAGGCAGGAGGATCATGAGTTCTAGGCCAGCCTGAGCTACACAGCAAAAGCCTGTTTCAAAAAATTTAAAACAGAAGTGTTGCTCCTGCTTTTAATGGTCATTAGATTCCTCTGGCACAGAATAATTCTATGGCATCTTCCTAATGTGCTGCATGACTCAAAACTGGCAAATGAAAAAATAATTCTTTTGGGCAACAGAAGGCATATGTAGAACGTTATTTTTGTCACTGGCCTCCCTCTTTCTGGTAGAATATAAGAGGTTGGCATTCTGGGAATGGGGCAGGGGGCAAGAAGAAGCATCAGCAGCCCTCAGGCTGCAAGGTTTGCTCAAGCCAAGGCCCTTGGGCACCTGGTGGGCAGCCTTAGGTCAGGGCGTGTTGGGGTCTGGGATGGACTTGCCCTTTGGTGTGTCTGGATGTTAATGAGTTGTGTCCCTTGAGTTTCTGTGGGCTTGGGTAGCAGCTATTAAGCACTGGCTAGAATTGGACAGTGCTAAGGACAAATTCTGGCTCCATTGCTTGCTAGTTTGGTGACCTTGAGCTGCTTGCTGACCCTTTCCAGTGTGGTGCATTTTGGCCCACCAGATGGTTATGCTGACCAGGGTACCACTGGAGACAGCACAGAGCGAGTCTCAGTTTCTCTAGCTGTAGCATGGAGACGATCCTCAAGTGCTTACGAGGTGTCAACTACATTTGCAAAGCAGCACGTGGTAGGCATGCCATGCCCAGCATGCCTTCCTTCCTTCTTTCTCTCCAAAGCAAGGGTAAACCAACACTCACTCATGTGAGTCTGGGGACACTGGATATGAGTCACAGGGATACACATCACTGGGCTGATGTGAGCATGGGAACCAATGGGTTGATCTCCCAAAATGTCTAAAAGGAGGAACACCCTTCACTTACTCATTCATTCATTCATTCATTCATTCATTCATGCAGCAGTATGACTGAGCAACTTTATCCCAGGTACTGTCCCATCAGAAGGTCTAGGGACTGGAGTAGTGAGTCTAGCCTCCTGTTTAGTGGAAAAGACAGAAATAAACCAGAAAGCACTCATACACAATGTGATAAAAGAATATGATGAATATTAAAATTGTTTGAAAATTTATTATAGTAAAAGACACATTTTCGTTGGTCCCCCTCAAAACACTCCTTCCTTCTTGTATACTTAGGCCATTGTTCTTGTCACTTTCTAAAGCGGTTTGAGAGTCCTTTCACACAAGTGTCTTTAGTTGCGCTGTTGTGGCTGCCTTGATGTCCTGAATCAATTTCAGATGTTTTCCTGTCATGCTCATTTTGACTTTGGGGAAGAGTCAGAAGTTGTACAGTGCCAGATCTGGGGATTAGGTGGATGAGGACACCCGGTAAATGTTTTCACCTGGCTTTCTGTTAGATGTCACTCAACAGCAGCGTTCATCGTATTTTTTATCAAACCGTGCAAAGACACCCATGAAAGAGGACATCCAGAACTGCTTCTGAAAGTGACAAGCATGATGGACTAAGTGTGTTCAGGACAAGAAGGAGTATTTTGAGATGAGTTAATGCAACGTGCCTTTTACTGTAATATATTTTTAAATTTTAAACATGCACCATGTAGTCCAGGCACTCTTTGTATACATAAGTTCCAAGCATTATAATAAAAAAGCAGAGAGGGAGGAGTGTAGTGTTTTTTGATGAGGTGGTCTCAGAGCAAGATGGGGAAGACTGGAGAGGAAGGAAAACCTTTCAGGAAGAACAACAGAGATCTAGGACCAGACTTGGCAAACTTGAGGAGAAGCAAGACCACTGAGATAACAGGAACCCTGAGTGAGCAAGGGATACAGACAGGAACGCAAGTTGGAATTGTGGGCAAAGGCCTGATCACCCAAGCTTTGCAGGCCTGTTTCTTCCTCCAGGGCTAGGGATGAATCCAGGGCTTTGCACATATTAAGCAAGTGCTCTGAGTTACACCCCAGCTCTTTTTACATTTTATTTTGAGACGGAATCTTGGTAAATTTCCCAGGCTGAACTCATACCTGCAGTCCTCCTGCCTCAGCCTCCTGAGGAGCTGAAATTAGAGATACACAATGTGGGGCTTGGCTATACACGCCTTGGGTTTGATCCCAGGTGTGCCAGGAGCCCTTGAGGCCAGGTAGCTAGAGGACCTGCTACCCTGGTTTGTCAGAGACCTAGGCTCCTCCCAAATGAGATGGCCCCATATCTAAGGGCCCTGGAAACCTCATAGATTCTCTCTCCCAAGCCACACATGAGGTGTAACTCTCCAAAATTAGATGTGGCCACTGCTTTGGAAAAATCTCTTTAATCAACCTGTCAGCAGTCCTCAGGGTTTGTTAAGGATCTACCCTTTGCCCTATCCTGAGTAGCACTTAGGGAAATGTGAACAAATAAGATCCTGTGATTAGGGATGGTTGGGAGTCAGTCCCTGGGCTTTGTAATCTCTTTGAATCTTAATTTCTTCATCCATAAAATGGACCTATCCTAATCTTTCGTAAGATCTCTCACGGGTTAAACAAACACTACAAATGGCAATTGCTATTATTGCTATTACCTATGATGAATTCATTTAACAAATGCGTATCACATGATTATTATCAAACCAGCACAGTGCCACACTGGTGGGTGTAGAAATGCACAGAATGGGGCGGATCCTTAACTTCATTGAGAATCTCACAGAAAACTACATGCAAGACAACCCGGAGGGCTGGGCAGGGGCAGACAAGGGACTAAGGAAGCATAAGAGGGGGACCGTCAGACTTAGGATCTATCTCAGAGTGGCTTCTTGGAGTAAGCGGCCTGACTCGGCGGGCGGAGTGAGCTTACCTACTAGAGGTCAAAAGAACAAAGCCCACATAGGCCAAGAGGTCCAAAGCTTGTTCATCCAAGAGACAGAGCTGGAGCTTGTGTCTTACCCCAAATATTGAGAAGCGTTCTCTGCTGCCCACCTGGCCTTGCAGCCAAGCGTTCCGGGTGACTACCTGCTCCAAGCCAAACGAAGCAGCAGGATGCCTGACTGCTGGTGCCCAGCCAGGAGTAGACAGTGAAATCAACTTAGTGGGTCAGGAGCTACCTTTCTCAAAATGGAAGGAAAGCAACAGAATAGCACAGAAACTATCAGAGTTTTCACGGAGAATGAGATAAAGTATTGTTTCCTGAGACATTTGTTCAGTTGAGGGTGCATGTGTGTGCGTATGTGTGTGTGTTACGACGTAAAGTGTGTTTCTGAAATAGACATATTTCTATTTGCACAAGTCGTGGTCAGAGTGTTTGAAAATTACTGTTCTAAAACAACTTGTGGTGCAGGTGCAGGGCCTCATGGATCGCTGTGAGTTCAAGGCCAGCCTGGGTTACATAGTGAGTTTAAGCCCAGTCTGAAATGCAAGATGAGACCTTGTCTCAAAAAACCAAAACCAAAACTAAACAAAGGAAAACAAATAAGAAAAAGTAAGGTGACTTGACCTGGTGTTTTGTTCGAAGCCCGTGACATTTTTACCTCCACAGACTTTCCCTTTCCTTCAAGCCCTTGCTTTGGTTGGGTGTTAAACTCTTCAACTCTGGCGTGGGGAGGGGTAGTAGGGTCAGGTGCATGGGCTCTGGCCTCTCAAACCCTGCTGTGAGCCTCTGGGTACCCTCCACATTCTTTATCCCTCAGTCTCCCCCGGCCGTGTAAAGCAAAGCTAAGAATAGCTGCTGATTTAAAGCTCTCGCACACACCCCCCAGCCCTGAAGGAGTAACGTGCTGCTGGCCTGCTGCGCTGTTTCCACCCCCTAAGACTCATGAATTCCAGCATCAGAAGGGCCATTTGTGATTCTTGTTTTCTGAGGTTCCTGATCTTGACCTCAGAGGCCCGTACATGCCCTGATACCGCTCATGAGATGTGGGCTTGTGCGCATAGATGACCTGTGTTTTTTCTGAGAGGTATTTTCTCAAAGAGTCATTAGATTAGTAAACTCATACTCAAACAAATTCCAGAACCATTGATTAGCTCAATAATCAAAAGATTCAGTGGAAAAACTAGGCCCAAGAATGACTCTTTTCCATAAAGCTAATAATAATAAAGTTAGCATTTTTGAACAGCTTACTAGGTACCGGGCACTGTTCTTGGTACTTTATTTTGACTGTATTATTTAAACTTTTGCAACAATATTATGGGGAGGTACTGTATTGTTGCTACCCCTATTTTACAGATGAGGAAACTGAGACCGATTATATATATATTCTCATTCAAGTTAGTAAGAGGAAGAGATGGAACAAGTAGTAATTAAAACTTTTGTAATATGAATGTTTTAATAAATAACATACAATGATACAAAATAGTCAGGATTGACTACATAATTTGTAGGACCTAGTGCACATGCAAATGTGGGCTCATTCTTCAAAATCATTTAAGAATTTCAAGATGGTAGCTGGTAGTGGTAGTGCATGCCTGTAGTCTCATCACTCTGGGAGACTGAGGCAGGAAGATCACAAGTTCAAGTCCAGCCTGGGCAATTTAGAGACTTAGCAATAACTATCTCACAGTGAAAATTAAAAAGAGTGGTGAGGCTGTTTTTCAGTGCTAAGACCCTGGTTTCAATCCCCAGAACTGAAAAAAAATTTCAAGATGGTGACAGCAGAATGTTAAACTTCAGAACAGTCCTTCTGCACCTACACGGTTGAACACCCATGAATTTTTCCTTCACGGTAGTAATACTTGCATCTATCCTCTGCTGAGTCCTCACTATGACTAGACTCTATGCTAAGAATTTTATGTGCTTTGCATTATTTAGTCTTAAAACCTTCTTGTGGCTGTGTGTGGGGACACACACCTGTAATTCCCACACTTAGGAGGCTAAGGATTGTCATAAGTTTGAGGCCAGCCTGGGCTACATAGTGAGACTTATCTCAAAAAACAAAACAAAACAAAACACAAAAAAGACCTCTCTTGTGTACTATACTATTGACTTTTAAACTTTTATGATTGCAAATCCATTATAAAATAGGCATTTCATGGCTAGACATGTTGTTACACGCCAGTAATCCCAGTACTCAGGAGGCTGAGGCAGGAGTATTGCTATGAGTTTGAGGCTAGCCTGGGGTACATAATGAGACTTTGTCTCAAAACAAACATAAATTTTAAAAGTAAGTATTTCACATTATAATTCCATACCTATACCCACCTATAAAAATGAAGAAATGGATCAAATCATCATAAAACAACATTTCCCTTCCTAGGTTGAGTTTTGGCCACGTTCTCCCTTATTCTAGCCTGTTGAGAGAATTAAGTGGTGCACCAGTATGTACAAAGCTCTTGGAACAGAGTTTAGCATGTGTCTATGCTTTTATGTTACCATTATATTTTGAAAAGATAAGACTTTTACATTTATCTCTGACAGCTGGGCCCAATTTACTTCCCTTGCCGAAGCTAATGACTCAGGCTCATTTTAATCCGGTGGACTCTGAACATGGGAGCTCAGTGATTACTCCATGACAGAGGACTGAGTAGTATTTGGTGTCACGTTTTCTCAACCTGTGATATGTGTTCCTCACAAGGATGAGCTCGAAGGAAGCTAGCTTCCATAGTTTATTTATTTGCTTCCCAAAGGGACATCTTTGCTGTTGATCTATTTATTTTTGTACCAACATTACACTGTGTTCATTGTGGTGGCTTTACAGTAAGCCTTAAAGTCAGATAGAGAAAATCTTGCAACTTTGCTCTTCTTGTTCAAGGTTCAATATTCTAGGTCATTTCTATTTCCCTATACATTATAAAATCAGCATGTCAGTTTCTTACCAAAATAAAAAAGCTTTCTGGGGTTTCTGATTATAATGGCATTAGATCTGTAGATCAGTTTGGGAAAATGGATATCTTAGTAGTAGCGAGTCTTTTGATCCATGAACATGGTATAGCTCTTGATGTATTTAGATCTTCTTTAGTGTCATTTAGCAACACTTTAGAGTTTTCAGTGACTCACACATCTTTTGCTATTTTTTTATGATTTTGCAAAGGCATTTTAGATTTCATTTCACTGATCGTTCATTGCTAGTTTATACAAATATAATACCAAGTTTGAATGATTTTAGCTTGTTCAATTAATTTCTTAGTTCTAGTGAGGTGTTTTTCTGTTTTAGATTTTAAAAATGAATATTGTTTAATTTAAAAGTTTCTTGATTGCTATTGAAAAATAAAATGTAGAGGTCCTAGAGAATATGATATTATTAAAGGGAAACTTATGGTACTTAAGCACTTGGGGCCTTAGAGTAGCCAGATGGGGGTTCAAATCCCAGCTCTGCCTCTTCTTAAATATGTGGACCTGGGTAAATATTTTCTTTTTACCACTAGGGTGTTAAAATCTCTCTCAAAATATGACTGAGACAATGAAAATGAGATCATACCTATACCACATGTAGCATAATGCTTGGCACACAGAAAATGACAAAATACATTTTATCCTTTCTGTGTTTTCTTCATATCCCTAAAGGTAAATTAATTTAGAATGCCTGAACTACAGCTGTCCTTGACTTTGGGATAATATTTGAGCCTAGAAACTAGCTTTTGACTTTGGAACAGGTAATAAGCCAAGATGTTGATTTGCTTAGTTCTCCTTGTGTCCTGCCAGCATGGACAGAACCACACCAGGCATGGTTCCATTTCGAATGTAGAATCAGCATAATTTAACCTCATCTCGAAAATCCTGTGTCCCAGATCGCAGTGAGGGATCAGCAGGACTGTGGGCTGTGCTGCCGTCACAGCAGCTTCTTGGCATTATCTGCAGACCCCAGGGAAGCAGAGCTGCCTCTCAGCAAGATGGGAAAGGAGACACGGTCTTTTCGCTCTGTGGCCTTGTTTCTGTGATTGAACAAATCTCTGTAGACACGTCCTGTCCAAGGCAGGCCTTTGGGATTCATGGAGCTTGCTTGTTTCCAGGACCTGCTAATTCCAGGCCCCCAGCAGCTGTTCTCTGGGCCAGCCTTTGCCTGCCACACCCTGGGGAGGAATGTGGAGTCTCATTTTCTGAGGGCTTTGGCTGAGAGGATGGGGTGAGAGGGGACAGGCTTGCTTCCTGCAATGGGCCAGAGGGATGTTCTTGTTTCCTCCTACCCCTTTCCAAGCTAGGGCCCCAGAGAAGGTGAGCAGTGAGGTCTGGTCCTCCTCACTCCTGTGTGACTTCCACTTGCTATTTAAGGGACAGTCCAGATGTGTGCCCAGTGCAATCCACAGAGCAATCCAGATGCACGGGGGACAACTCTGGGATGCTTCCCTGCCAGTCAGTGTGAGCTCCTTGCACCTGCAGGTGCTCAAGCTTTTGCTGGCTGCACACTGCTGCCCATGGTGTGGAGTGGAGACTACTTTCCCAGGCTTGAGGCTGATGCAGCCTGCAAGATATGCTGTCTGGCATGCACCAAGCTCTTACTGCTTTCATTTTTAATTAAATTGGAAACCTCAATGCATGTCTTCTTAACCACACAGTCAAATTTAACATCTTCAGTGGCAGGACAAATAGTGGGACATACAGAAAGGGACATGACACCATCCACATGCTATCCCTGCCAAGAAAGCATGGAGGTGGGTGTTTTGTACAGCGCTGTGTAGGCTATAGTAGACTTTTGGTTTTTATCCTGAGAAAAATAGGGACCATAAAAGTAACAGGACTTGACTTGGTTTAAAGGGATTCCTGCATTAAATGGGCTTCTTAAGCTATTGTATCTAAAAGAGACTGGGGCTGGGGTAGGGACTGTGTCGAGACTGATGGTGAGTTTATTGGGATAATATAGGTGAGGGATTGTGGTGGCTTGGACCTCCGTCTTGCAGCCATCAAGATGGTGAGAAAGAATATTTGAAGGAAGAACTGGTAGATTTCGCTGATAGATTGGACAGGAGAAGTGAGAGGAAGGGAGTCAAGGACGGTCCTGAGTTTTGGTGTGAGCTGTGGGAGAATGTCGATGCTGTGAACTGAGACGAGGTCGCGGCTGAGGAAGGGAGGTCAGGCATCCAGTATAGGACACCACTTTGAGACATGTCTGTTGGACAGGCCCAGGGACTTGAGGGTAATGGCAGCCTTGTACACAGGCGGGAGGAGCCTCTTTCGAACCCAGACCCTGTCCCCTTGACCCCTTTTGCCTCCACATACCCAGTGGGTTCTGGCTCCCAAGGCCCTCGGAGTTGCTGGCTGCCATCAGGGTGCTGAGCTTACCCAGGACCTGGCAATGGGGCTTCCACTCAGGCCTCGGCCCTGGCTGTCAGCGCCCGAACGATGTCACCCGGTTAATCCTCAGCCTCTTGTGTGAACTGTGGAGTGTCATCCGGGGCAGCAGACTCTGGATGTGGGGGTGGTGGAGCCCGCAGGTTAAAAGGACTTGTCATCCACCCGCTGCAACCTGACCCTGCTCCTGAGACCTGTCACAAATGTCGCCAGCTCCTCTGCTTTGGGCTGTCTCTCGGTGATCCCAGGAAACCGGAGACTGTGGGGCTTTGACAGACAGCAGCATTTGGAAGCCATGGGAAGGAACTTTGGTGCCAGCCTCACAGGCGAGCCAGCGAGCAAGGCCCTGGAATTGTAATGGGAAAACATAATGCAGTCCAAACGCTCACCAAAGGGACTATTAAGTTAATTTATGAGAGCGTGCAATGAGGTACAATAGAGGTAGTCCTATCTACTCTCATAGGGAAAGGAACCTAAGATGCTTTAAGTGAACAAAAGCCATTTGGAAAATAGGCCTTGAGTGTCTACTATGTGCCAGTTCTCAGAGATGGAGTGACGGTAGAGTGACAAACAGCGAACCTCTCAGTCTGCTAGTGCAATGCACACATTTGTGAGTAGAGGAAGGCCTGGAAGGACCTGACTTGTTAACAGTGGTCACCTTGGGGAGACAGCGCAAAGGTCTTTTCTTGTATATTCCTATCTGTTTGAATTTTTTTTGCAATGAGCATATGACTTTTGTAATTTAAAAAAGTTCTCCCTTTTCAACTCACAAATAATCTTTATTTATTTATTTGAGTGTTTTTTTTTTTTGATACAGGGTCTTACTATGTAGCTCAGGCTGGCCTTGAACTCAAGGTATAGTCCAGGCTGACCTTGAACTGGCCAGTAATCCTCTTACCTCCACCTCCCGAGTACTGGGATTGGAGGTGCCCATTACCACACCTGGCACAAATGATATATGTAGACATGGCAAGAACCCTCAAAAGTGCAAGAGGAGTTTGGGGGTGTTTCCCAGAATCTAGGCTCAGAATCCCAAACAGCCTCCTTTTGGTCCTTCCCATTCTGAATACTACTTAGTTTCTCAAGGCAAAGCAGAACAGAGAAAGCAAGTGAGGCAAGGAATGTGTTCTCTAGTCCCAGCTGAGCTACTGCCTCCAGCATAACCTTGGGCAGGTCTCTCTCCCTGAGCTTAAGCTTCTCATCTGTATAGTAAGAGGACTGGACTACACTCGTAAAGGTGAATTGACTTTCTCTCATATGCAACACTAACTTTCTGGCTGTGGATACCTGGAGACATGGTGAGAGGAGACTGAGTTTGTATTAGGAGTTAGCATTATGATCAATTAGCAAAGTCTGTTGTGGACACAGGATGGGGAAGGTGTGGTCCATATTACAAATACTTGTCCCCTTGGACCAGATGATCTCCAAGTTCCATGCCAGCTAGATTTTCACTTCCAGAATTGAGGTTGTTGTCTTCATTGTTTCACATCTGCAGACACTAGGAAGATGACAGTCCATACTAGTATGGGATACTGAGGCCAGACCTTCCTGGTTCATAAGAGCCCACTGTTACATTTTCAGGAAATTTTCAAATTACCTGTTCAACCCCTGGCAGCTTGACCAGCCAGAGCGGGTGTATTCATGTGGTGGAAATTAGCCAATGCTACAGACCAAGGTTTGTTTTACCAGAAGAGCTAGTTAGCCAGAATACCACCAAATATTGTGCTAACATGAAGTGGCTTTCTCATCAAACTTAGGGTGACCAACCTTCTTGGTTAGTCCTGGTGTGAGCACTACAAGTTTCATATCCTGAGAAACCTTTTAGCCTCAGGCAGACTTGGAGAGCAGTCACCCTACAGTGCTTTCCCATGGACTGAAGGAAGCCAACTTCTGCAGAGAGCTGAAGATCTCTGCCAGGTAGCCTGTGTGATGCTCACAGCAGCCCCAGAAAGGGATCTTGCTATGCTCAGTTAATTGTGAGGAGACAGACTCAGAGAACTTGTCTAAGGCCGTGCGCACCTTAATTCCTTTGACGGTGTCTGCTGAGCGCTGTCTCTGTGTTAGTCATGTGGAGTGCAGGGCATGCTGTGGGGGGTGAGGCTGGTTTCTCATAGCAGAGATCTGCTGTAATAAGTCACTTAGTTACAAAGTGAGACAAGTCCACTTTCAAGGGAAACTACACTTTATGAGCTGGTAGCAGGAGAACCTGGCCTACTCCAGTAATCAGAGAAGGTGTCCTTGAGGAAATGATATTGAGATCTGAAGGATGACCACAGCTTCACCAAGAGGTGGGGAAGGCCACAGTGTGGTGGTAGAAGGAACAATGAACGCAAAGGTTTAACAGTGGGAATGGAGCATTTTGAGTTCCAGAAACAGCCAGAACCCAGAGAGTCAGAGAGAAAGAGAGAAAGGGAGAGAGAGAGAGGATAGCGTCTGTGTTACACCCCTCAGGACCCAGGTCCTCTTTCCCCTAACTGCCAGGAGTGTGAGCTGCCAGTAGCTCTCCGCTGGGTGTTGGCCTCTGTCGATGGGAGCTAGCTCATCCATAGCCAGTGCCAGGATACAGAGACCTGGCTCTGTGCTGTGATGTCAGATGACTCTGCAGGACTATACCAACTCAACAGATCCCATGGCATCGGTTGAGGCCTCTGCTGATGACATACAATGTCTTCCACTACCAAATCCTACTTTCTTCCTCACAGGCATTCCCATGTGTTCTCTGCCAAATCCCTTGCATGCAATCTCGGTCCAAATTTGCACCCCAGGGAAGTGGGCAAACTAAAGAGATATTCAGTAGATCTACTTGTTTCTAAAACCCATGCAATTTCCATTATTTTTGCTTCCCCAAAGCTATCTCTGCCCTGACCTTCTTCTCTGGCATGCTGGGTTCCTAGTCTGTATCAAGGAGAGTTACAGCCAACATGAGATTAGTCCCCTCTGCTTAGGACAGGGATGGTGAACTTTTTAGAGCTTTCATTACCAAACAGCTGGCTATGGCATGCATACCACAGATTTGCCACCACTGATTTAGGAGTAGCTATATGGTAACGCTGGTATGGGCCTGTGTGTTCACCACAATATGCATGATGATTGACTTGGTGTGACCTTTGTGTGCTTTGGATAACAGCCACTGACCTATGGACCCTCTGGTGCTCACTCCATACCTGCCATGCTCCATCTTAAACCCTGGCGAAGTTGGCTGATGCCACTTCCTTGGGCCTGTCCTAGAGGCTTGTGCTAACTTCTGGGATTACAGAGGAGGACTTGAGGAACAATCTGGGGGACTGGTGTTACACAGAACACGCAAGATACACGCAAGGGAGGAGGGAAGAAGTGACAAACGTCTCAGGCAATGAGTTTGGAGAAGGAGAAGTGGTGTTCTGAGGACACAGCACTGATGCTGTGTTTCAGAGGACGTGGGCAGCTGAGGCTGGCAAGGCGAGCGAGGACAGGTCGTGGAGAGACTGGACTGCTTGGGAAGGACATCCAGAGCCCACGGGACCCCTGGAAAGGAGTGCTTCCTAGTTGCTTTCTCTCCATCACTGGTCAGTTCTCCAGACAGTGACAGTCCAACCTGAGATAGTTTCCTAGAAATAGAAAGTGTCACTGGCTGACACTTTGGGTGATCTTCTCCATGACCATTCTGTAGCAGGAGACGGCACGTAGGTCTTTTTCTTGTCTCAGAGTAGATTCTAGATCTCTTTCGCCTCCCTTGGATTTCTGAAATGGTTGTGCTTTCTTCAGAGCTAAAGTCTGAGTGGGAGCTTCCAAATCTTTAATTTGGCAGGGATA
>RJWT010035043.1:0-13548 GCA_004365215.1 Cuniculus paca
ATTTGACGTTTCTACCCTTTTCATCCCTGGGACAAGACTTATGAATCAGCAGTAAGTGGTTGTCAACCAAGCACCTAGGTAAGCTGGTAGAAGCAAAAGTAGGTGGGAAGGGGCGGGGCGGGGCGGGGCGCAATGGGACCCCACTGGAAACTACGAGCCTGGATGAGCAAAGAAGGAAGGAGGGAAGGAAGGAGGGAAAGAGGGAGGGAAAGAGGGAGGGAAAGAGGGAGGGAGGGAGGGGAAAAGGAGACTCCAACCTCATAACCAAACGTGCGTGCGCACACACACACAAAACCTCCACAATGGACTGCCAGTCAAAAACTGAGAACAACAAGAAAACTAAGTAAATTCAAATAATAAAATGTAGATTGGGGGAGACGTTTTAAAAAAGAAAAATGAAAAAAAAACTTCAACGCCTAGTGATTCATTTTTGGAATGCCCGTAACAATGAAACATAAGAAAATGTGTTCTCTTTCAATTCTTGTTCCTTGAATTTTTCTAGGTAACATACATAAATTTCATGAAAAACTCAAAAAATTTTCAATCTTGGGCATAATGAGTTACAATGAGATGTATCATGTATGTACCACCAACATGTACACATAGAAGATTTAGAAATTTGGCGATGTATAATGTTGAGAATAGAAGTAGAATTGCCAATATCCAGTTTCCAGAAGAAACACACTGAAAGGAAGAAATGTTCAAAGAAATAATGAATTATTTCTTAAAAATAAAGAAATTTCAAAACACCAATCTAAATGGCTTAGGCTGTCAAAAAAGAGAAGAAAATTCTACGCATAAGATATTACATGAAATATGTGAATCTCAAATACAAAGAAAAAACAAAAAATTATAAAGAGCAGATCATATAAAAAAAAAACCATAGTGACATCAGACTTGCAACAGCGAAACGAAATACAGAATAAAATGCAAGCAATTTTAAAGTATTAAAAGAAAAGAATTCTGAGTAGAGCACTGTATATTCAAGATGTCAAACTGCCATTCAAATGTGAGGACCTAATAAAAATATTGTCAGACATAAAATTCCCACAAGTCTGCCATCCAGTGAACGATACTGGTAATGAGCAAAGGGGAATACTCAAGACCTCAATAAAACAAGCAACGCGGGATATTTAACTACCTTGATAATATCCATTACTGCCTTAAAAAAGAAAACTAAGAACAACAGGAAAGGCGGGGGGGGGGGACCTGCAAAAAGCACAGAACCAAATTCTAGAAAAATACCAACAGGAGGACAGGGGTTAAGCTAGAGGAGTTGAGAGTTCATTCAACCATGTATTACTGAAGGCGGAGGGAAAAAAAACACAAATAAAAAAAAAGAAACTCAATAGCCAGGTGTGGTGGTGCACTCCCAGCACTCAAGAGGTTGAACAGGAAAGGACAGTCAGGAGTTCAAGGCCAGCCTGGGTCACACAGTGAGTTCAAGGCCAGCCTGAAATACATAGTGAGACCTTGTCTCAAGCAAACAAAGAGAATTCAAAAGATAAGACTTTATGGCTCAAAATAAGGAGGACCACTTTAGAAACAGAGAATATATATCATTCTCTTTGGAAACAACAGAAGAACATTAGTTTTTTTTTTTTAAATATAAAATGACAAAAATCTTAACAGTAATCATAATATATAAAATGGATTAAACCTGCAATTAAAAGATAGAGACTCTTCAAGTGCACTTCTTAAATCCAACAATATGTTGACTAAGAAACATGCTTAAAGGAAACAAAAGGTTGAAAACTAAAAGATGGAAACACTAGGCAAATATGAACCAATGGAAAGGTAGTGATCTTAATAAATTACACAAAGGTCATATTAAACAGGTAAAATGACAAGGTGGTGATAAGATAAATCCCCGATGATACAGCTTCAAGCAACAAATGACAGGCACAGAAACACAGAAAACTCAGACACTGCAGCTGGAGAATGTAACATGTTCCTTTGACATTGATACCAGGCAAGAAAATAGAAGGAATGGGGATATATGTGTAACCAACAATACACGGCTCATCAACAGGTTGTTTCATACACACACACACACACACACATGCGCGTGCATGCACACAGTCTCCCAAGAGAGGATATATCCTCTTTTCAATATCGCATAGAATATTTGTGAAGGAAGGCATAGTGTCTTATCAAATTTCAAATGAAAAATACTAAGTAAATGCTCTTTTCAGACCAGAATTACAGAATAATCAACAGTTAATATACAAAAGGATACATTTTGCAATTTCTGTATGTTAGTAAACTATAGTTAGAAAATCATACTGGAAATGAAATACTTTGAACTCAATGATAATAAAAAGCATGATTTCATATAAAAATTTGTTGAGATATACCAAAAAATCAGAGTTTTACAGCTTTAAAATATCAGAAAACAAGGCAGATTCGGAACATTTTTTTTCCATATTTAAACAGATAATCTTCCAACTTTTATAGTCAAACCACAATCATGATTGTTTATTCAATTTAAAATCCATGTGAAGGCTTGATGAAGGCAGAATTTATTGAAATATCTTAGTGTCTTTTTTATATTGGTGTACTCATCCCACAGGGACTACTGGTATACTGTAACTAACACACACAGCTACCCCATAAAGTGGAAAGCTAATATTGTTAACTATTACTTTTATTTATTATCATGCAAAGTTTGCTTAGAAAAAAAGTCTCCAAAGTCATCATGGAAACTAAAAAGAAAATGTGATCTGACATATAACACTCACTCTAAATACAGAGAAATAAATCACCAAGCCAAAAACATCTAGTTTATGTTTGAGGGCAGATTCAAACAAAATTAGGCAGATTTTTCTCCAGCAGGGGGCGAGCAAGAGTATTCTGGTTGACATGTACTCCCTTCCCCTGGGCCTGGACTGATCCACAGGTCCTGCTGCATTTCCAGCTGTTCACACAGGGACACCCAGAGGTAACCTGTAATCTTGCACCTCACCTGCTTCTTTGTCCCACTACTATGTGTGCTCTAAGACTGTGGCACCCAAGGAGGCCTAAAGCATAGAAAATCTAGACTTAGGCTCCATGTTGAAGAGAGTGCAGGAGGTGGGGAAGAAAAGACATCCTCAAGGACAAATATCTCCGAGCAAATGTCCCATGTAGAGTGGACAGCTCTAAGAATAAAGTCCAGGGAAGTGGCTGAAACAGGGAGGGGCTTATGAAATGCTGCAGCAGAAGGAGAGCTTGGTTTGTTTGGTTAACTTGTTTAAATCTGTTTAAGCCTGTTTAAAACATAACCTTTGAACTGGGCAGTAGATACTCATGCTCTCATTTCTACCATGTGGCAGATACTATGACATCAATAAAATCTTACTATAGTACCCTTTCATCCTAATGTTACCCAAGACACAGAGCACTAAAAAGGAGCGCGGCACTTATTATCAGGAACAGAACTACCAAGCTATTTCAGATACATCCTGACACAATTCCCTCTTTGCTAAAATAAAGTCCAGGATATTATATTTCTAGAGCCCAAATGCCATGCAAACTGTAACATGCTAAAAACTCAGGCTTCCCTCTCCCAGGTCAAAATGCCCCTGGACTTGATGTTGTAAACAAAAGCTGGCGCTAAAAAGCAAATGTGGAGGTGACTCATATAAACCAAGTGCAATCTGTGGCGGAGCTTGTGAGAAACTTCTGCCAACTTAATGAATGGGATGGGGACCCAAAACTGAATTCTAAGATTGCCACAGACCAAAGGAAACAGCTAGAATCCACGCTTTAATGGTGAGCACGTGGAAAGAGCGGGGTCAGCAGGCACCCCAGAGCGCTGCTTCCCACAATACGATTCGTCAAGTCCCAGTACACTACCTGACTCATAGGAAATGAGGCACGTCCTAGTTTCTCACACTGCATCCGTCAGAGCACTGACCCACCTCGTATGGAATTCTGCTTTTCAACAAGGATGTCCAAGGATGTTCTACTTGTCTACAGCCTTAGTCTTCCTACCCAAGTCTGCGAAGAGCATGATGAGTCTGCTGGTTTTTAAACTACTAGGTGAAACTGCTGTGAGCCATGAAACATTCAAGATTCCCAATGCTGAATCATGGAACATGATCTGCAGGACAGCTTCGTTATTATAACTTGCTACTACGCCAAAGGCAATATTACAGTTTTGCCCAGTATTTTCTTTTGTTCCTTGTTTTTAGCACTAGCACTTCCACAACTACTGACTTTCAGAAAACAAGACAGCCAAACACCCAAACTTACTATCAGACTGAGGAAAAGGGGACGTAAAAGTGCTCACACAACACCAAAGAACAATCTCACTTTCATGGCTGGATTAGCTAGGACTGATTTCCTCTAAATAACCCACTTCTTGGGTGCTGAACCAAAAACTTACTTCTTAACAACTTACTGAAATGCTTGGCTGGACCAGAACATCATGACCTCTTCGAACCAGAAGATACATTACCCAAATGGCATGACCAGGGGCCAGCAGGGCCACCTGTAGCAGCACTGCATCAAATGCAAAACCCACTTAATGCAGACAGCCGAAGAAAACCTAGTACTCCTACACCCCTTCACAGATTGGTTAATAACTGGATAAAAATGGTCAAAGACCTGAGACAATGTTCTTTATGAAACATGACCAACAGCAGCATCCAGCACAGGTAAAGAGCTGCACAAAGAAATAGTCCCAAGCAAGACGAAAATAAACTGAGATGCCATGCAGAATTTCAGGCCAGATATTTATTCTCATCTCCTCAAAAGCTAAACCAGAGAATTACACCATATTTTCTTATATATTAGCTTCCCTTAGCTGGCAGAGCGTACAGTACATTCACACACACGCAGTGCCTTAATTAAATGAACTTTTAAAATACAGGTTAGGAAAATCAAAGTTTGACTTTAAAATTAAACTTCTAAAATTGCAAATACATTGGATATCTTTCTGTTAAAAAGCAAATACGACCACATCGAAGAAATTCTTCACTGTCCATACAGCAGCATGTAGAAAAGAATGACTGTTACAAAAAACAGTTCAGATCCCTTGATCAGAAAATGCTCCTTGGGTCTCACAGGAACAGGAGAGGTGAAGACAGTAGCCCTGCCATGCGCCCATTGAGGAAAGCAAACTAAGGTGCTTCCCAGCAGTGGGAGGGGCAGTGAGTACAGGTCAGAGCTGCCAAGTGGGAGGGAGGCTCCTCACATCCCACTCAACCCATTCTCAGTCAGACTGCAAGTGTAGTAATGTCACCCCAGGTGGGGGACACGATGTCCCCATTCCTTTTACTTCATTTTGCCCTCATGAAAAAAGGCAAACAAACATGAGAACCATAATGAAGCCGGGTAACACGCAGATAAGTGACAGCAGAGAGGTAAGTACAGCTCACTGAGGTGGTGCAGCGTCTTTATCTTAAGTCTGCAAAAGGAAATCAAGGAAACAGCCTCTTCCACCCTCCCATCCCCAAAGCACAAGGACTAAAGAGAGATCTGTATCCCCCCATACACAGAATTTAAACAAGGTAACTCCTGAACTGTACATTGAAATGTCATATTAAGGCATGAAAAGATGGAATAAAATTGCCATAAACTAATGAAGCATTTTCTACTGCCCAGAGAGCTTTAAAAATTAAGCATAATGTTTGCCTTTAAAAAAGCCACTGGACAGCTTCAGTATGCCCAAACCTATACTGGGAAAAGCTGATGAAGGAATCAGCTGTGTTTAATCAATCGCAGGACAAAAAATACAGCCCCCATTATAAAGTTACAGCAGCGCTAAACAGGCATTGGGTTACAACTCAAGGAGCCACCTCTGCTATTTGGAAAGGCTGACAGAAGTCGGTAGCAATTCAATTATAATGCAAGTAAGACCAGTTCACTTGCCATGCCGGTAGAAGTCAAGGCAAACTGCTGTACCCCATAAAGCAGAGAGAAATTTTTGTATCATAAACATAGTCCTGGGGCATTATTTAAGAGACTGAGATTTCTGCCTACATCAACAAGCAAAATGAAATGTACAATCTGCTATTATCCTTAGGAACCAAAGAGTAATAGGTACTGAATCAAACTGTCTTCCATAAACTCCCGAGGATGCCTGCCACTGTGACAGCCCCGAAAATTAAGAGGTCTGTGCTCAGAACACCAACTCCAGGCTAACACAGACGATGAGGGCAGCCCAACTCCAGATGTTTACCTGTCCACCACTCCGAGTTTCTCTTCTCACCTAAAGAACGTTAGCAGTTATCCACAGCCAGACTAAGGTACTAGCAATCAATAAGCCTAGGTATCATGTTAGACAAAAATAACTAAAATGACTAAGCTATATTTTCTTTGGAAGCGTATCACATCTGAAAGTACATTTAAAGCTCTCCTAGCTCATACATCAGGCCCTTAGGAAAATGTAAGCTAAAATTCTTGAAAATTTACCACATATTGGGTGGTTTGCATCCATTAACTCAGTTGTTCTTGGCAAAAACTGTATCAAAATTTTACTTCCCAAACTCCTGAGGCTTAGAGGGGGATTTGCCAAGATCATAAAAGTCATCTAGAGGAGGCCAAGGATTTCAGCTCAGGTTCTTTTAAACCCAAACCTAACCACAAGCAAGCCAACCATTCAATGCCATTCTCCACTGCCTCAGTATTTCATGTAACAGTGATCCCTGAAATTTGAGGACAATGTAGTTATGAAAGACCAGCCCAGGTAAAAGGTGAAGGATGCTTTAAATCTAATAGGATAACACTAAGCAATAAGGGCTAGCCAGGCTCACAGGAATGCTGACAACTTTCTCCAGATCAACTTGTGCAAGGGCCACTCCACACCCTTCCTTCCTAGCTCTCTGCTTCTGATTCTTCCTGCTTCAAAGTATTAAACAACATAGCAAGTGTGAAGTGTGTGCATATATGTATTTACATGAATGCATAGGTATGTATAACAAGTAAGCACCACAGAAAAGAACAGGTAACAGACATAAAGAAAATCACCAGACTCTCAAACTCTAAGGATCATCACTGCAAAAACTATTATTGTTCTAGAAATCTATGCCTATACATGTATTTTCAGTTTTTCTGTTAAAAGTGAGTTTATTTTTAAAATTCTGTCTTGCAACTTGCCTTGTTTCATTCAAAAGTATAATATGTACTGGTATATTATTTCTATGGAAACATCACCATTGGAAAGCCAGAATCCTGGGTGTGGTTAATTAGGAATTTGTATCATGTAATTGTGCTCAGCTAGACAGAGAACACTTGCAGTAGAACACAGGTCCTCCTAGGAGTATACATGTCTAACAGAATGCATCGCATACCATACAGCAGTGAAAACAAAGAAAGCTCTCTTGCTGACAGGAAAAGCAACACAAAGATATACTGGATAATCAAAGTACAGAATTGGCTCTGAGTGAAGAAGGCTTTATATTCATATTTTCATATATATATGCATGCATATATACAGAGTTCTAGAGTGATAAGTAATAAACTATAGGTTGAACCTTGAGAACCTATGAATATTCAATCATTTCTGATATGTATGGACAGTAGTTTCATATGGCCAAGCCTCACTAATACTCGTGGTTATCAGATCTAGTTTGAATCTCAACTCAATAGATTTTAAAAACTAGAGGTTGAGCTACCCGAAATTCCCAATATTTTACTATTTTTGACCTTTGCTACTTTATTAAACAGAAAGGAAGAAAAACTCACTTGAAATGGCCAATCTTAGATAATCTGTGGCCTAAAAATGGCAATCACACATGGCTCAGCCTATTAATACCAGTAGTTAAGAGATCTGATTTGCAGACGCAGAAACTGAACCAAAGGGACACAGTCTTTCTTCCTTGTGTCGTTTTATGCTTGCTGATTTTTCAAAGATAGGAATCTATTGTCTATTCTAAAAAAAAATTAAAGAAAACGAGGGGGAAACAGTGAAGTGACTGCAAAACTCAGCACAGTATATTCAAGAAGCATCAAATCCCTGGCTGTGTTCACTTTCCAAATGTATAACAACCTATCAAAGCATCGGGAGCCTGAGCTGTACTCTCCACAACCAAGCCGAGCTCAGACGTCCAGCTCACATAGGCCGGTGTTGCACAAATTACAGCAAAATGCTTTTGTAGCACTTAGCACCGTTGCACTAAAATGGCTTGGCTCTCTCCCACAGCCCATGAGTGAATGCCCATGTTGGTTACAAGTTCTGGTCCTGGCTTTAAAGTCGTGGTCATTCCCAGATCTTCCTTCTCATTCTCTAGGGTTAAGACTACAGTTTTGATTCCCTTACAGTGAAACTATTTTTCTTAAAATAAAAAATAATAAAAAAAATAAAAAAAGAAAAGACTAAGAGTCATGTCATCATTGTAAAACAATAAGTGAATACATTGCTCCACATGCATGCGACATCTCTGAAAGCGTTTCCTAACTCCAGGAAAGAGCAGCACTTGTGTGCAGGCAGCATTTTAGCAGAGGCGTGAAGAATCCAGACTCTGGAATCAGACTGCCTAGATCTGGTCCTGGCTTTGTCATGGACAGGCTGTGAGATCTGGACCCTCACTGTGCCTCAGTTTCCTCGAGTATCCAGTGGGGTTAGTAATATGACCTAAAGAACTGTCCAATGCTAATAAATATTGCTAAGCACCATATACAGCATATAATATAGTAATATGGAGCTGTATATCATTATTTTCTGAATTTTCTATCATGTTCTTGCACACGCTGTTAAAAACATTGAGAAAGTATAGTTTTACAAGAACCAAGACAATAAACAGAGACTTAAATAATCACTGCTTCTGTGATGACCCAAAGAATCAAAATCATGACCATGGTCCATTTCAATCTTGAAAAACCATGCTGCTGATCTTAGGGACAATTAGTAGATCCAAAATGCCACCCCAAGAATCCATTTTAATAGAACTGAAGATTTTTTTCCCCCAGAGGTGACACTGTCCTCTTATCAACAGGAATGCAGTAACACCAGGAAGAGCAGAATGAGCATTCAGAGGGAACAGGCTACAAAAATGCTATCTGGAGCTAATAAAAACCAACAGAGACAAGTTGCAGTAAATACAAGTAGGAGCACTCTCTACAGTTGTACTGTTTATGCTGCCTCAACAGCTGGTAAAGATTCACTAAGCAAAACTGCACTGCCCATGAATTTGTTTCCTGTGCGAACCAACTGTAGACAACACTTTATATCAGGGTAGTTTTTCATAAGGGCCTTCAGGGTTTTCTGAGCAGCACAGGTCAGCTGGAATTGGCCACACTGAAATAACAGCTTCCCCTCCAAGAGTTCTGCTCATCTTTCTGACTACCAAAGAAAATGCTGCAAATCACTCACTCTTGACAGCCTTAAAAATTCTATTTCATTCAGGATAAACAATACTTCGGTTGGTTTGAAAAGATGTTTCTTAGACAGCCCAGCTACCTCCTACGCCGCAAGTTTCAAAGAGGGCTATAAAGAGAGTGACAGCTGCTGGAATTCAGAACTAGAAATTAAAATAAAAGCTATTAGAAGTGAAGAAAAAACCCACTCCACAGGGAGACAAGCTTTAAAGAATTTTTCTCCCGTCTATAAATTCTAGTTACCTGCCATGAACTTATTTTCACCACAGAGCAGCTATGTATTTTTTTAAAGCCTTAAATAAGCTTCTTTTTCCCCCTCTCCTCCACAGAAAGGGGGAAATGTTCAACCCACACAGCAGCAGAGTTAAGATTACAGAGGAAGTCGAGAAGAAGTTGCCTTTTGCTTTGTCACCAGCGCTAGGGGGGCTGAGCTTCATGGGAGGCTCGGAGAGACGCCTGTGCAGGGGAGGCACTGTGCATGAGTTATCAGCACACCACCACTCTAGCACAGCCCCGAAATTTCTGGCTGCCTTTTCTAACCCACTGATCCCATCACTGTAAAAGCGAGTTAAGAAAAAATCTGTCTGCATTCACTTTGTCACGGATTCAAGCTTGTTCTGAGCGTTAACTTCACAACACAGTAATTCCATGTCAGGGAAGCCGAACGTGCTCTGTGGAGAAGGCAAGGGGCCTCCATGCTTGGCAAGTTATTCACAGCCAACCTAGGAAGTCATGCCAAAGAAAGGAGGAGGATGAAGGGCCGGGGATCTAGCTTAGTGGCCTAAGCACCTGCCTGGCAAGCACAAGGTCGTGAGTTCAATCCCCGGTGCCACAAAAAAAAAAAAATAAAATAAAATAAAATTAAAATAAAATTAAAATAAAATAAAATAAAATAAATTGAAAGAAAGAAAGAAAGAAAGAAAGAAAGAAAGAAAGATAGATAGATAGATAGATAGATAGATAGATAGATAGATAGATGGATGGATGGATGGATGGAGAGGGAGAGTTCCAAGCATAGGACAAAAACCTGCCTGTGCCTAGCTACCTGGGTTGATTACAATTCTGTGTCGAGCTGATAAAGAAAACCCCAACAGCTGCAGGATGCCACGGAAATCTACCCCGGCCACAGTTTTCCAGTGGTCCTCACACTCCTCCTTACTCTGTAAAGGTCCTACTAAGAGTTGGTGGAGGGCAAGGTAGCTACACGACTCCCTTATAAAGTGTTTCAGCAGGTCTCGAAAGATGCCCACTTGGGAAGTGACACTGGAGGTTACAGGGCCACCATAAGCAACAGCTCCACAGGCTCTGGGGCCAGTGCCTGCCTCCTGCCGTCAGACAAGCCCGTGCATGGAGGTGGATATGCCTGTAGAAGAGGAAGTTCATCTCCACCTTCCTTCTGTGAAGACGTAATCCTGTACTTTTTCTTTACTAAACCATATTCCAAGGGAGTAACATAAAAATATGTATTGAATGCACTAACCGAAAGGCATGTTTCCTTCTTTGGGATGAAAAGATGGTCTAAATATTTTTAAATTGACATAAACAGAACAAGAGACACACCTATGCGAATAAACCACAGCGGCTGACATCTGTTTCGATTCTCTGCCTTCATTTCCCCATCTCATCTGTTAGGAAGTCCCAACAACTGGCTTTAGCAGCTCTCCCAGGTATGTCCTATTTTCCCTCCTGAGCATTAATTTAAGCCCACACCACACTAAGCCTAAATTAACTTAACCTGCCTTCCTGATTGCGACAGGTAGTCAGGTTTCCTTAAATATGACTGTCAAAATGTCACGACTCTTCTCCCTTGCTAACAAATATCCAGGGGTTCCTGTGACCTCATTTACCATAAGGCATCTTGGTGTAAAGTGCTCAGGTTCTAGGAATCACACTAAAGAGCAACAGCCAATGTCTGAGTGTTTACTACTGTGCTGAACACTTCCACCGCGTAACCTCTCCATGATCCTCAGCAGGCTGAGGCTGTCTTTCTGGGCCTGTCCTGATCTCCTCAGCCCACCTGTCAGGAAGGATCACATCAAGCCTGCCACTTCCCATCAGGCCAGTCTCCTCCTCACCCCACACCTCCCTCTCACTCTCTGCTCTAACCCTGTTGCCATACTGCTTTCATTTTCACCCTATGGTGGCACACAGATGAGAATAAAAACGCTCCTTAGAAGCAGAGACTGTTGTGTGGCATGATGAGAACCTAACAAGAACTTTTCAAGATACATATAATACAATTCCAATTTTAGTATCCATGACCACAAAAGCCACTCACCAATGCTAGAGGTAGAAAAACTCAAAAATAGCTAACAGCATTCCATATTTTAGAAATAATTAGAAAAACCTACATACATAAGACCATATGGTGACCTGCTTTCTAGTTTTCCTTTGTCCTTCCTCAGGCCTTAGAGTTGAACCAGATTCTCTCAACCCACTGAAGAGGGATCATTTATATCATTAACACTAACCTCACTGACACGTGACATTTACATGTTAGGGAGTTATCCAAAGTTCTAATCTGACAATGCTCAGGCTGAAAAGCCATCTATACATGACATCTTTTCCCACTATGATTTTAGAAACTGGTCCAGGTCAGATGTTCCTACTTAGGACAGAAGAAAAGGACCGGGGGAGCAGCATGGCGGCAGCTGCTCCGGACCCGTCTGGGGCGAGCGCAGCGAACCCCACCTAGCTGTGCACCTTGGGAACGGGTGACCAGATCCATAGAAATCGGCGCCCACCCCCGGTCAGCCTCGGGCATTCGGGGCGTCCCTGGGGTCCTCCCTGCACCCTGCCTGCTTGCCCGGGGTGGCCCAACAGCGGCCCAACTGCGGATGCTCTGAGCCCGGCTTGAGTTGGGGGCGTGACCAGCGAATTCCGCCTAGCCATTCAGCTTGGGACTTCGCCAGGAGCCCGGTGGGGGTTTCAGTTTGTGTCTGTCCCCCATTGGCCCGGGCCATTCGGGGCATCTCTGGGGTCCTGCGTAGGCCCCACGCATTCACCCAGAGTGGCCTGACAGCCGCTTCTCTGGGCCTCACTTGGGTTGGGGGTGCGTACAGTGAATTCCACCTGGCTGTGCAGCTTGGGACCTTGCCAACAGACAGGTAGGAGTCTGCACCCCTCCCCCATTGGCCCAGGAAATTCAGAGCTTCCCTGGCATCCTGCCTGGGCTCCGCCCAGACACCACCCAGCATCAGAACAGCCACAGTGGTAGTCTTGGCTGGAGCTGAAGGTGTGCACTGTGAGTGTCACCTAGCCTTGGCACCTCAACTGTGCATGTAGGATTCATCTCCCACAGTGGAATACAGGAAAATATCAAAACCGAAGAGCAAAATGCAATCTTGCACCTCCAGTCCTTCCCAAACAAGCCAAAAAGACACAGACAGAAGAAAATAAGAGCCACACACCTGAAACTTCTGAAATGATAGCAAATGAAGTAAAGAAACAACTCTGTGAGACTTTAAAGGAACTGAGGACAGAAATGATTTTCCAGGTAAAACAACAGATGATGAATGTAATGAAAGAGATGCTGAGCACATCTAAAGAAGATATAGTTGGAAAAATAGAGGAACACTGCAAAAGGATGGAAACCTTGAATGAAGAATACAAGAAAGAATTAGAATGCATGAAACAGATTCAAAGAGATATCCAGGAAATCAAGAATGCCATCGAAAGCTGGCAAAGGCGCCTCAATGAATGTGAAAATAGAATTTCAGACCTCGAAGACATGATGGCAGCTAGTGAGGAAGAAAGGAAACATCTTTTAAAAATAAGGAATCAGGAAATAGCAATTCAGCAGTTGCAAGATGACACAAAGAAAAACAATATAAGACTAATAAGTGTAAAGGAAACAGAAGAAGAAAACACAAATGATGTAAAATCACTATTTAAAGAAGTCATGGCTCAAAATTTCCCAAACATGGGAAAGGAAGCTGACATACAGATAAGTGAAGCATACAGAACTCCAACTAGCCATAACCAAAATAAATCAACACCCAGACATACAATTATCAGCATTCCAGAAATTCAACATAAGAACAGAATATTAAAAACTGTGAGAGAAAAGAAACAAATCACCTATAAAGGAAAGCCCATCAGAATCACAGCAGACTTCTCAACACAAACAGTGAAGTCAAGAAGAGCATACAGTGAAGTATTTCAAGTTCTAAAGGAAAACAACTTCCAATCCAGACTCATGTACCCTGCAAAACTATCCTTCAAAATTGATGGAGGAATAAGATA
>RJWT010035044.1:0-13548 GCA_004365215.1 Cuniculus paca
ACCAACCAGATGTTCACAGGTCTCCAGGGCCAGCCCTAGGGCCCCCACTGGCTGGGGCAGGGCAGTCTGGTATCATTATGGAAAGTGCTCACAGTGGGTAGAAACACATCAGATGTGTTTGACAGAAGAGCTCATAAAAATATTCTTAAAAAACAAATTAGTCATGTTTGGGATGGTGATGAGAACCAATTTATTATTCAGTAACTTTTAAACACCAAAGGAAGAGTCTTTCCTACACAAACTGCTTCATTGTTTCTACAAACAATTCCAGTCTACAGATGTTAAAGCAAGGGTAAAGCTAAAATATTACCATTCTTCAAGCCCTGATAATCAAGGGGTCCAGGAACTGAATGAGTGTCCTGGGAGAGGCCACTATGCTGAAAATCTGTCACGGACCCAGGCTCCACTTGGGAAATCAGCCTCAAGTGACTGTCATCTTTTCCACTGTTAAAAAATGACAAAGAAACTAATCCTACCTACTCTGAAATACAAAGAAGATGAAATATTTACTTTGCAACTGTTTGCCCAGGAAATGTAAAAATTTTGTCCTAACCAATGGTGAAAATAAAATTTCCAAAGATGAAGGCTAAACATGGATTTAGATGAAGAATAAACCCTGTCCACCCGAGCTGGTGAATCTGCAACCTGGCAGGACAGAGACCTGCAAGGCTAAGGATTGGGGTGGGGTGGCCCTGGACTACCTGTGGCCAAGGCTAACGAGGCCTCAATGGCAGAGCCTGAAACCAGTGACAGAAAGATTCCAGGTCCTCTGCAGGACCTGGCACTAGGCAGATGCTCCCCACAGCCTTGACAGAACCAGCCCTGTCAACACCTTGGCCACCTCCTGACCTACAGAACTCTGAGGTATGTTTGGACCGTTTAAAGATGCCTGTGATGGTATCACAGTGAAGCCTCGGTTCCTGTGGGACTGCAGCATCACAGCATCGCTGATCTCCCTTGCACACCTGCCCAAGTCTCATGGACCCCCAAGCACACCGAGGCACAGGTGGGACAGAACATGGGCCACCTCACCCCCAGATGCTGCCAGAACAGCTTGGGGCCTTGTAGCGTGCACTCTGTGACCTCTGCAGGCACTCTACAAAGAAAAGGAGACAAAGCTTTAACACAAATGTTTACCAAAAAATCAAGAGAAGAAAGCACAATGAAAGCTATACCATGACCCCAATCAGCATTTTCCAAAGCACAAGACGGTCCCATGCCAGCAAATGCAGTGGTGTTACTTCCCAGCTGGCAGTGCCACCACAGCTGACCAGCCAATCCAAGGCAGAAGTAGCACCCCCACTTACAAGTATTCAGGATAAATCCAGGAGGATTAAAAGTAGGAATGCAAAAATTAAGTAAAAATGTAATAGTAAAATATTCACACAGATGAGGTACTGGTTTCTGATGGGGTAGTAAAGTACAGCTTTTCAAAAAGCATCAAAGTCCTAATGGAACAAATTCAGATCCAATGTGTAAAAATTTACTTCTTACATATAAACTGATTAAGCTGAACTCAAAAGCCACTCTGAGAAATAAAAAAAAATTGTAATAATATTGAAATGAGTAAAAGATTCCACCATACAATTCACACATGGAGGAAGGAGGGAAGGGAGGAGGTCAGGTTCAGCATGGGACCTAGAGCAAGAACTCAGGAGAAACCACAGGTCAGCCCCTGAGGAGGGAGGGGGTGCATGGAAACCATGTGGCCATAAATACTGGGACCCCTCAAAATCATCATGCTTCTTGAGACATTTTAACACCAGAAATGTGTTCTAAGAAAATGAATAAGTACACAAATACAGGGAAATCAACTAAGTATTATTTACATTACCACAGAACTGGATGTCCTTGTCCACACAGGACCTGGTACAAACCGAGGCACATTCATATGGTAGCATACTTAATAACTGTTAAAATATTTTTAAGTATGTTACCAAGAAGAGTTATCACAATATATTGCCTTAATTTGTTAAAACATCTGTTACTATAACAATAGGCATAATATATCTTATTTAATTAATACAGTGATACCTTGGTTCACAAACTTAGTTCATTTCACAATTCTGGGGAAAACAGCCACGTTTGTGTTCATGCAAAAAAAGACAGCCCCCGTCATGATCATCATCCAATGTAGAGTTCTCAAACAAAAATAAAATTTTGCTGAGTGCTTCTGTTTGCAAACGAGACGGTTCACAAACAAAAGCATCTTTGAACCAAGGTACCACTGTATAAACCGAAAATATACACAGATATAAATAAGAATAGAAAATATGGAAAGACAATCAGAACATCACCAATGGTTGCCCCTGAGCATGTTCCTAGTGTCTGTGCTGACTTTCCCACAGCAAAGCATTGTTCTGGTGTAGATACTGGAGTCATCCAAGACTACTGTGTCGAGGGCATGATCCCTTGTGCAGCAGTGTGCAGGAGGCTGGAGGACAGCTGTGTCACGAGTGCCCTGGCCTCATGATGGACCAGGGCACCAAGGAGACCACGGCCAAAAGGGAAATGGGCCCACCTGAGGGCATGGGGCTCGGGGTGCACCTCTGAATGATCTCCTTGTCCTTAGCCCCTTCCTCTCTCTGCTTCCTAGCTGCCATGAGGTGAGGGGTTTTCTTTCACCACATGCTTCCTTCTACCATGATGTATCTGGCTCAAAGCAATGGAACCAATTGTCCACAGACTGAAACCATAAGCCAAGATAAACCTTTCCTCCTCTAAGTTGATTCTCTCAGGCACTCCATTACATCAAAAAAAAAACTAATAGAGAAATATTGCTTACGTGGTTCAAAAAGAAAAGAAATAGGAAATTTAAAATTACAGTTTTTACAATTCTACAAGTAAAGCTCAGAATTAGTTTTGTAGAAGGCACTTCTACAAATAATTTGAATACTTCATTTTGAAGTATAAAGGTACTCCTGGCTTGTGAGGTAAAATGGTAGAACTGTCTGATCATACAAGCAATGAGGAACCCTCACCCCATACTCGGAGACCCTGTCCAAGTGTGACCTTGAGAGCTGGAAGGCACTGTTCCTGGGCAAAGGGTGTCACATTAGCAAATGGTGAGAGGACATTATAGGTCAGAGGGTGCATGACCAGAAACGTGACCATGGGCATTTTTACACATTCTGTTCCCACTGTCTATGAAACACGAGGAGCACGGTCCCTGTGACAGGTGGCACACCAGGCTCTCCAGGTTTGAATGAGGAAGACACAGGATGGGGCGCTGACCACTCCTAGTTTAGTGATGTAAACAGGGAAGCCAGACTGGACATGGGCTTATATGGAAAAAATTAGGTTTGCCAAAATTAAACACATTATAGAGAATCAGAGGGCATTCTAAAACTTAACTAAAAACTAATGATTCTTTACCAAATGACAATGAACAATGAATGATATGGTTTCATACACAGCTTTCTTGTATGTAGATCTGTTCTATTTAAACATTTAGGATAATAACCAGGTTCTGTTTAATTTCTCTTCCTGAAGCATCTGTCTCTGAGCAACACAGGTCTGTTTGTATTACCTAGAAGAAAGAGAATTTTCTCCTGCAAAATGTATGTAGACTCCTACATTTGGAAATTATCATGATTTGACCCATAACTACAGCTAAGACTCCTTTATGTAACTTCTTTCACCTGTCCTCACACTTCTCTAAGCATAAACCCAGTCCAAGACTCTATACCAGGATAACAGCTGTGGGAAGCACAGTTGCCCTGCACCTTCACACCAGGGATGGACGCCCACCTGGTCAGGTCCAACAGGGTGCTTCAAAGACATGTTACCATCCCTCATGGCCCACATGCATATTTTCAATGTGATTTATTCACATGAATCTACATGCAAACCTGCTGCCATTCACCGTCCCATGAGCACCTGGGGAAATCTTCTCCTTGAAGACAGACAGTTCTGCACCTAGACTGCACTATCTCCTTGACTTTCTTGTTGGAACCCTAAGAGATATCAGACATGACAGGTTAGGTCACCACGGAAAATACAGCTTCTCCACATGCCCTCTGCAACATTTGGGTCCAAATAACTACTGTGGTAGGGACAATCCTGAGCACGCTGGGCTGTCCACAGCACCACTGGCTACCCATGGACTGAAGTTAACCAGGAGGTGGCCAAGTGTCCCCTGAGGGAAAAACTGCTCCTACGTGAGAATCACTGACATAAGAGAAACTGAAAAGTTAGCCTGCAGAAGATGCAGAGCAAGCTGTTCCCTGGCTCTGAAACACATTCCCTCCAATGAGAAAGCAGGGGAAGACAGTATCTTTCTATGAAAAGCTTTAATGAGAAAGATTGGATGACATTAGGGAAATGGGGTCATCTACTAGCTTCTCTGTCCTTCCTCAAACCCAAACAAGGCAACTTTTAAAAGAAGACTAATTCCAGACATATCTGGAAAACAAGAACACACCATCCACAAAATTGGTACAGCCACCAAACAGCAGAAGACAGAGGCCTGGACAGGAGTGGCTGAGCAGAGACACAGGAAATGGGGGAGAAGGGCTCCCAGCAGATCCCACCCAGAAAACCCAAGGACAACATGCTCCCCAGTCGCTCCACTGCCTTGCTACAGGGAAGTTAAAACATCCAGCACTCAGCAAGGTCTTAACTCAGTGAAATGTACAGTACTAAATGCCTCCATTGGTAAAGAAGAAGTCTCAAATCAATGCTTTCAGCTTTGACCTTTAAAAAAATGAAAATGAAAACAAATTAAAACCAAAGAAAGAAGTAACTAATAAAGACCAGAACAGAACAGAACTCAGAGAAACAGCATGTAAAAACAAGAGCCAAAGAAACCTACATCTGGTTCAGGGAAAAGATCAGTAAAATGGATAAGCCTTAGATTGATGAGGGACAAGGAAAAAGACCCAAGTTAAACGTGTATCTACTGCAAGAAGTGACAAGAGAGACACAGCGTTGCTGCCGACTCCAAAGTGAGACTCCCCAGCAGACAAGAAAAAATCACAGGCAACTTCCCACCAAGGAAGTCGAAAACTTAACAGTGTTTCCTGGTGGGGAAAGGATGATGTTGTCCCAGGACCCTGAGGACCTTGGCAGTGTCTGCAGACATGGGGCTGCAGGGCCAGACTCACTGTAGTGCTCAAGAGTCCCTAGCAAAGGGTCACAGGGCAACTTTATCACCTGCGTCTTTCAGCACCCTAGAAACCCCACCCCCGAGGCCAACTCTACGGAAGTGACTAACATGTGCCCGTGGGCCACTGCAGGCACCCAGAGGAGGACACTCACCCCAGCAGGGAGCAAGCTATTGGAGGAACATGTGTTCCAGTGACCCCAGGTGGGACAGAGCCAGAGGTCAAACCCCTGGATCTGTAGGCAGATGACAAACGAGCGAGCCCCCACACCCAGAGGATTAGGGACTTTTGCTATGACTCAGGTGTGTCTGCAGCCAGGATCCCCCACATCTACTGGCAGATCTCATGGGAGACACAGGCAGACCCGACACAAGCTGAGGCTCCCTCAGTCAAAGGTAAAGATCCCAACCCAACCAGTGGGGCTGTGGCCTGACCAGATGAGGAAGCGGATGTGGAGACCAAATGCTAGAATTGTATCTGTGGCCTGTAATTCCAGGCAGCATACATGCATGCATTCATATGTGACTACTACACCGATGTACATCCTGCCCAGGGAGTGCTGGCTGCCACACACTCACTGTCAGGGCTCCAGTGCAGAATCAAAGATGGGGCTGCATGGACCAGAAACAGGAAGGTAAGCATGGTCCCCAGGAGCTGAGGGGACTGGTGCTCTCTGGGAACACCCTACCCTTGGGATGAAGGTGATCATTTACTTGACAATCTGAGAAAGAAAGGAGTGGGTGTGAGGCAGCCCAGTGCTGGACTCAGGGACATATCTGCAGTGGCACATGTACTCTGGAACACCTCCTTGTACTTCTGTGAGGTGAGGGCTCCTACCCAGCGTGTAAACCCTGCAAAGACAACCGTGACCATCCACAGACAAGAGTACTCCACACCTGGGCACCACACACAGCAAGGGCTCATGCTCTGCACCCACTTTGCTCTCTGTGAGAGTGGGCACCAAGGCGGAGGAGCCCTGAGTGACCCATCCAGTCCCTATGCAACACTGTCAAAGACACCTGGTGTCTTTTCTAAGAAGTTCCTTTTCTGCTTCACAAGCCAGAATGAGTTTTATTCTTTGTAGTGGGAAGCCCTATCTGATTCAAGGCTGTTCTTTGCTGCATCAGAGGGGAAAGTGGGTCTCAAAATAGGAGATGCCTTACACCCCCAGTCCCAGCAAAGTGCCTCAAGCAATGACTGTGGCCACTGTGTCTGACAGCCTCAGGTCAACCCCACCTTCTGCGACCACGAAATCAGAAAAGGAAGTTTTGGAATGTAGAGTTGAGAACGTGTGACGCTGCCATCTGGACAGACGAAGGAGAGGAGAAACAAGATTGGGATTGGAGGGAGATTATCAAGCAGCAGCAAGGGTCCCTGGGAAATATGAACATCTTTCAACACGAATCTCTTCTAGAGCGACACATGAGATCACACTGTGCATAATCCTTGCTTCCCTTTGACAAATTAAATAAAATGCCTCCTTTGAGAAGATTAGTTGATTATCTGTTTCATTCACTGGCACTGGGGAGGAATAAGTGGTCATAACCCTGCCCCCAAATCCACTCCAAATCAGAGTGGAGACTGCACATGATGCATGGATCACTTTTCTGTGGCCAGGGCAAAGTACCTGTTGTCCACAGTGCTCAACTTTATTTTGACTCATGATTTCAGAGGTTTGGTCCAGGTTGGCGCCAAGACAGAAACAAAAGGGCACAATGGAGGAAAGGTGCTTAGCCTGTAGCAGACAGGTAGCAGTGTGGGTTGGGAACAGCCAGAAAGGGAGAGGCCAGGGACCAAGCATATTCCCCATGGCTGGGCCCCATGACCAGCCCTGCCTTCTAGAATCCCCTCAGCTATGAGTTTGTCATTCGTTAACCCACCAATGAGGTTGGTCTCCTTTCTAGGAGTCTCTTAGTTCAATCAGTTGACAATCAAGATTAACCAGGACAGGTGGCCTTCCTGAAAAGGGCCCAGGTGTGTCCCTTAGTCGCTGTACCCAGAAGACTGTGTCCTGCTTCACATGCCTCAGTTCCATGGACACAGACCGCATTCCCCACACACACAACAGCACCACTCGATCACCAGAATTCATGTAATGCTTACGAGCCATGAGGGGCAAATCAGTTGGCTGTTGGAAAAGCTCCATCCTGGGGGCCTGCATGAGCGCACGGCCACAGTGACACCGGCTTTCCCTCCACTCCAGCAGCACAGAGGTGGCCAGCCCCCAAGGCAGATGTCACCTGACTTACAGCTTTCTCGCCCCTTTCTCAAACACCATATAAAAAGAGATTCCATTTCCAAGGAGTTCACATGGACTAGAAAACACCCACCTTGCTGGTTCTGGTGCCCGCCCCCTCGCATGACAGTGGTGGTCTTCTGGTTCCCCTCCAGGCACCTGTGCCACTGTCCCAGCACATCCCCATTCCACTTGGGGCAGAGGGTACCGACACTGCAGGCTGTGAGTAGACACCTGAGATGGACCACAAGAAGGGACAGACACTGGGAGGAGGAGGATCGGGTGGCACAGTACCTGAGCCGTCCCCATGGTGGCGGGCTGGGTGCGGGCTGAGGGCTCTGGCTGGCGTGGGACCGCGCGGTGCTATGGCTGTGCCTCGGCTGGCGGGGAAGCCTGCGATGAGGAATGGACAGAAAGGGGGAAAGATGTGATAAGGAGGGTAAACAATGCCCCCACAGGGAAAAATATATGGAATGCCCATAAAAAACATGAGACTGAGCAGTAATTAAACCAACTGAGAACAGCAATACTGCAAAAACTAAGCAGGCATAGAGAACTGCCTATAAAAAGTTACAACAGGTATGTCAAAATTGAGCTCAGAATGGTGTACCAGGGGCATACAGCATGCATGACTATGAAGACATTATCACAACTGTAAAGCAGGATTTGAAGTGATGATAAGTTTAACAATTTCAAAATATTAAAGCAGAGAGAAAAACAGTAAAGCCATACTTTAAGTCAGGAGTTAGTTATAATTTCTGACATAACTTGGTGATACAAACAGTGCTTGTGAACTTACACTGGCCCCTCCAAGGACAAGGCATACCCCAAAAAGTGGAAGAGAGGGCCCAGGAACCTGAACAATCATGGATTTTTCAGGAAGAAAAAGGGGGGTTACATACCTAGATATCACTGGGGGTGGCACTGACTTGAGACGCTAATGCATAGATTTTGATACACTAAAATTCTCTGCCTAGGTTTTTCACTGCATACTAGCACATGAAATCATTACTGCCCTGGTCATGAACTGCGTGAAACAGGAACACTAGGTTTTTTAAGAAGACACGTTTGTAAGACCACAGTCAGGAAAACACAGTCTTCTGTTTCCTTCCTGAGCTAGTATAATCACCAAATGCTCCTCTATACACACTTTATATGACTTTTAGAAAACATGATAACATCACATTAATTTTCATTAAGTTTATGAGTGCTGCATAGTTTGTAACATCTGAAAATTGTGCTTTGTCACCAAAATCTTTGCACGAGTATTGGCTTGATGACAGGTTACTAAATGCCAAGTGATTACTATCTAAATACACAATCTTAAAACTAAGAATATTAGATTTTTATATTTTCATTTTTGAGAGTAAGGAATGAACCCCGGGCCTCTGCACTGAGCTATACCCCCAGCCTTCTTGTTTCTTATTTTTTTGAGACAGCATCTCACTAAATTGCTAAGTCCCAGGATAGGCATGAACTTAAAATCCTCCTACCTCAGCCTCCTAGAGTGCTAGGATTACAGGCATGCACTACCATGTCTAGGTGGCTTACTTTAGCAAACACATCTTATGTTTATACTCATTATAAAATAATACGCAAGCCAATCACTCGTTTCTTGTAATCAGCTAACACCAAGCTTCTTGACATTCACCTTACTTCACTCCCCTCCTTCATTCCTTTCCTATGCCCACATCACTGGACACAGAATGGCTTGATTATTTTTCTCTTGTGTTGAAACATCACTATTGATCCTATACATATGGTATTGTTGGACACTAGGTTGTTTCCAGTTTTCCCAATTTATGGGGCTTTTCTGTATGCTCCTCAGAGTTGTTTGGAATAGATTTCCACAAGAAGTACCTAGTCAAGGAATATCACATTATGAGTGCAATATTCTGCCAAAACATTTGTCTCCATCTACACTGTCACATGTTACCAGTCTTTGTTTTTGCCTCTTTGGTGGAAAAAGAAAGCTCTCTGCTGTTTTCACAGTTTGGGGCTCTTTTAATCTGGCTACTGAGCAAATGTATATCTCTATAAACTGTTCATTAGGTTTCCTTTTAGACAACAAATGCTTAATTACAATCTAGGATCCCTTTATATACATGCACCAGACCACTGAACTACCCTGTCAGTTGCAAGTGCTTTCTCTCAGTTTGGCATCTTCTCCAAACTTCATTAACGCTGCCTTTCAGCAGTGCCAGAAGGTTCAGTCTTTATGAGTTCAAATCTATCAATTATGTCTCTCTTTTCTTTTTTTTTTTTTTTTTTGTTTTTTTGTTTTTTTGTTTTTGAGACAGGGTTTCACTATGCAGTTCAGGCTGGCCTTGAATTCACTTTGTAGCTCAGAGAGGCCTCAAACTCACAGCGATCCTCCTGCCTCGGCCTCTGAGTGCTGGGATTACAGGCACGGGCCATTATGCCTGGCCTCAAGTAAGACTTTTTTATGGATTTTGTGAGTTAAAAAGACCTTCTCAATGCTAGAATTTGAAAAGCCTATCATATTATATTTTCTTTTAACACTTCAGTGACTATTTTAATGATTAGATATTTAATATGTTTATGAACTTTTTGAGTTGTGAACACTAATTTTATTTTGTCTCCGCAAATTCACTGAATAATCCATATTTTCTTAACCTGCATGTTCCACCCATGTAACAGCATCTGTCCACAACTGACTGATCAGCTGCTGCATTACTGTTTCTCCTGGCACACCAGAATCTGTGGTTCAGGTCTCCTGTAAACTCTTTATGGAGCCACCCCGTGAATTTATTCTTGTAGGGTAACTTTATTATCCCTAATGAATGCCCCTCTTTCCACCTTTGCTGCAGCTCCACACAGGAAAGGGCTCTGCTGGGAATTATGCAGCCCAAAGTCACACGTGGCTTCCCCCCATAAACCATATGCCTTCCTTCTTCATTCCAAGGTATTTTGTGGGCTTGCCGTTTCTGATAATGGGATCTGTTTTTCTGTTCCTTTATCAATACAATAAAGTTCTGATTTTCATCTACTGGTCCTACTTATCAAACAGACACTGTATGGTCTCTCCCATCTTTCAATGAGAATAAGTCTTTGGATTCTGAATGTCTTCTCCTGTATCTTCCTATGCACAAGAATGGCAGGGAGCAGCAGCACAGCTCTGGCACACGTGAGTGCTGGCATGCTCTGCTGTCACTCTTGGGTTCCTCAAGGTATTCTCGTTCAAGTCATGGAAGC
Organism: Cuniculus paca; assembly: GCA_004365215.1. Lineage (NCBI taxonomy): Eukaryota > Metazoa > Chordata > Mammalia > Rodentia > Cuniculidae > Cuniculus > Cuniculus paca. Next base: position 10,558 of record RJWT010035044.1, read on the forward strand.
TTCCACCATGGTTTTTCCACTCAGAATTTAATCGGCAATGGTGCTGTACTGTTTCAAGGTCTTCTGATATAATGAGAGTTTCATTCCTTTTTAATATGCTCACTTTATGCATTATTACAACAGAGACACTACTACAGAAATAATATTACATTTATAAAAGAAAGCCTCCTTGTTCATTTTTCACATCTAACTAGATTTACATTGCTTATATTTTGTTAGAAAATTCATATCTACATTCTTACATGAAATGACCCCTTTTCTGTTATACTTACCAAATTTTGGAATCAATCCTTAAAAAAGAGAACTATTCATCAATCTGGGACAGTTTAGACAATGTAAAATTATTAATTCTTAAAAGATCATGAAAAATTTACCCATGAAACATCTTGCCAATGTCTTTTATAAAGATTGATCTATAAAAACTGTAATCTACAGTTATTGCTCAGTTGACATTTCTAACTTTGATTTAAATCAGTTTGTTTTTATATTTGCCAAGAAGACCAATGATTTCATCCTTACTTTCAAATGTCTTAGAAAAATGCCTACAGATAATTTTAAGGCCCAGGGAAACTCTTCTAAATCTTGTTCAGTGAGGTGAGCCCATCTGCAGGCATCCCCGAAACAGTGAGCACAAGAAATAACCATTTAGAGCAATGCAGGTCAGTGCTTTTACTTTCCCAGATCCCTGCCCAGGTCCTCACTGCTGGCAGCTCCTACATTAAAGCTTTTAAACACATAAATATATCCTTCAAAAGTACCATTAAAATGAGTCACTACATTTTAAATAGGAATTTTACAACAGGTATGTTAGCATAATCACTATTGTGCTTTAAATTCTGCTTTTCCTACACTCCAAGGCTGAACATCATAATTCTGATCTGATTTCACAACCCTGTTTAAAAACCTAGCTCCTGCTGACTTCTGATTGTTAATCTGTTGTCCCATCCTTGTCAAAACTCCTCAGCACACTGAATGCAAAGACGCACAGTCGATTTACTTCCATCTGTTCCTGTGTGACTTGCTTATAGCACTCTGTGATTATAGACTTAATTGCAGTGTCAGGGGTATCTCATTATCAGCAACAGAAACCCTTCTGCGAACCCCTTCTCCAATGAAGCAGCAACTTCTCTACCACGAACTCTTCACCCAGCTCTTCCTCAAATCCTCATTCCTCCAGGGATCCTGAGAGACAACACCTGCTCACATGTTGGGCGGTCTGGAGGCCCAGGACCGCCCAACATGTGAGCGTCACACCATGGGGTTAGCACACCCTACCTTGGTGTGAGGTTCAGAGGAGGTGGGGGCTTCGCCTTCAGATGACATTTGGGCCCCAGCATCAATTCTTTCTGCACTTCCCAGGGACCACCTTGCAGGCCTCCAACTACTGGCATCCATGACACATGAACCAGTTCCCTGTAACGAAGCCCTCTCCTTCCCACTCTCTCAGCAGAGAAGCAGGAGCAGGCGCACATCCTCCTGGCCCCATTTCCCTGAAGAACACTGATTGGTACAGATTTCAGTGAATCTCTGGAAGCACCATCACCCACAACTCTTCAAGACCCCATCATCGACTACCCCAAGGCTGGTGGGAGGTAATGGAAAAGCCAACTGAAACCTGCTCAATCTTAAGTGATTTACCGGCTCACATGACTGTAAGGCCCAGCATCCCCAGTCAATTTTCACTCCTTCCCCTAGATGCAGGTTGCATCCAAAAGCTGATCACACCTCCACTGGGAGGAGATTCTGGTGGGATCCCAGGGATGTTCTGTTCTCTTCCAGAGACAGCCAGAGTGAAACCGCATTTCCAGAGCTGTGGTGAAGGACGGAAGAGACCTCTCAGAGCCAGATGCCCTTGGGGGCTCAAAGGTTTGGATGAGGTGGTGTCCCACACCTTGCTCCAGGTCCCATGCCACACAGGGGCAGAGGGTGCAGTTGTAGACAATCCAGCAGCATCAGGAAGATCACCATCACCTTGTGTCACCAAGGAAACAAGGGAACAGCTGGGAGGTGACCATAGTACAGTGTCTTCTACTTGGTATCTCTGAAAGTTCTTATCTGTCCCACAGATATTACAGCCAGAGACCCCATTTATACTTATCCTGGCATCAGTACTAACAAAGATCAGTTCATCTTTCACAAACAAACACATTCCTAAGTCATGTAACTGCATCACCAAAGACTGAGTCCTGACACCTGTCAGTACAGCAGGAAAATCAACACAAAGTATGAGGAAATTGATTCATAAATTGCTAGAAACTATTTTTCTTCCTCCTCTGTACTCAGTTTTAAAAACCAATGATAAGCAAATTGAACGAGAAAACTCAATTATGCTTCTTTATAGTTGATTATCCTGTTGAAAATAGCAATACAATTTAGTAAACAAAGTTTAGGAAGACACACTGCAGTATGTGTTATAAATAAGGATTATAGAAAAACAATTTACAGGGCAATGAAGTTTCATTATAGAATGTGCTTCAAAAACAATAGGTGGCAAAGAGCTATATGCAAAATCCAATTATCAGAGTATTAGACATTCACAACTTTGCATTTGCAATTGCTTTGTAATCACTGTATTACCATTAGCATGATGTGTAATGGTGTGTACCAGATAAACTACTCTGTATTTTGCTTAATATTTTAATTAATGACTAAAGATAATAAGCATTTCAGTACAAAACACATTTGAATAATATTAAATTGTCATGTGTATCAAAAGTCAGTGAAATTGGAGGAATTAAAAGACAGAGGAGGGTTTCAAAGATTAGAAATGAAGACCTTGATAGCCCCAGACCTATGCCCACAGATTCCACAGAGAGGGAGAGAGTGTGGCAGGCCAACATGGGGTCTCTGTAGACCATGGACAGGGGCTGGAAAGGCTGGCAGTAGATCTAGCCCAAACCAAGGTCACTGGTGGGCTGACACAAGTCATCACTGCAGCATTAGGCTCAAACTGTGGGCTTCTCTGAGGCACCAAGAACCAAAGATGCATCC
>RJWT010035045.1:0-13543 GCA_004365215.1 Cuniculus paca
CATAGATGGAAAAATCCTAAACAAGGTACTTGTAAAGAGAATGCAATGAATCATTTGAAAGAGCTTACATCACGACCAAGGAGCCTCATCCCAGGAGTACAAGTATCATTCAACATACACAAATCAATATATGTAATACATCACATAAACAAAGGCAAAGACAAAACACATGATCATCTCATTAGACTCAGAGAAATTCTTTAACAAAATCCAATATCCATTCATGATAAAATCCCTGAAGAAAGTAGGTACAGAAAAACCTTATCTCAATCTAATAAAAGCCATTAATGACAAACCTACTGACAACATCATCTTAAATGAAAGAAAACTGAAAAATTTCCCTCTAATATCAGGAACAAGACAAGAATGTCCACTATCGTCACTTCTGTTCAGTATAGTACTCAAAACTTTAACCAGAGCAATCAGATAAAAAAAGAAAGAAAATGGATATGTATAGGAAAAGAAATCAAACTACCCTTATTCATAGATGATATTCCCCTTTACATAGAAGACCCAAACTACTCCTCCAAAAGACTCCAAGAACTAATAAATTCACCAAGGTAGCAGTATACAAAATCAATACACAAAAACAAATAGTGCTCCTATACACCAATAATGAGCCCACTGGGAAAGAAATTAGGAAAACAATATCATCCATAATATCTTAAAGAGAAATTACGCACAGTATTTAGGAATTAACCTAACAAAAGAAGTAAAAGATCTCTGAAAAGCGAGGTTAAAAGCACATCAGAAAATGAGATCTCACCAGTACCTGCATAACCAAAGCTAATATTGTCAAAATGACTATTTTACCAAATCTGATACACAAATGTAGTGCGATCCCAATCAAAATGCCAAGAGCATTCCTTACAGATCTAGAAAAAAAATCCTAAACTTTTTGTAGAACTAGAAGAGACTCAGAATAGCAAAAGCAGCCTTGAGCAACAACAGCAAAACAGGAGACATCCCAATCTCAAATTTCAAGTTACATTTCAAAGGTACACACACACACAAACAGACATGTGCATCAGTGAACAGAGTAGAGGATGCAGGAACAACCCCAGGCACATTTACCCATCCAATCTGTGACAAAATGGTCCCAAAGCATACGGAGTAGGAAATATAGCCTCTCTGACAAATGGTATTGGGAAAACAGGCTATGTAGATGCAGAAGATTGAAACTAGACCCATGTCTCTCACCATGTACTAAACTAAAATCAAGATGGATGAAACACCTAAATATTCAAACAGAAGCAGTGAGTCTGTTGAAAGACAAAATAGGTAAAATTCTTGAAGACGCAGGCATAGGCAAGACTTTCCTATCAGAACCCCAATGGCACAAGAAATAATACCAAGAATCAACAAACGGGCTCATAGCAAATTTAAAAGCTGCACAACAAAGAAAACAACCAACACAGTGAAGAGACAACCTACGGAATGGACAAAAAAAATAAAAATAAAAGTGAAAAAATTTGCGAGCTGTTCCTTGGACAGAGGTCTAATATGTAGAATACATAAAGAACCCCCAAAACTTAGACCCCCTCCTTAAATAAAAGACTCAATCATAAACAGACAACTGAAATGAATAGACAATTCTCAGAAGTACAAACGATCATGAAAAAATAATTCAGCATCTCTGGCTATTAGGAAAACAAATTAATACAGCACTGATCCCATCTCACTTTAGAAAGAATAAGTATCATCAAGAACTCAAAAAAATAACAAATTCTGGTGAGGTTCATCTATACTATCAATCAATACAATCTTTTGGAAAAAGATACTCAGTTAAAATAATAATAATGAGATTATATAGTGACATCTATCATTGTGAGTCTTGAGTTTCTACTAATTCTTGATCTTTTCCTGTAATACATTTTTAAATAGACCTATTTAAGACAATGTTTTAAAGTTAATATACTGTATTAATCCGATAAATAAAATCCAACATGGATTGTAATAGTGAATAGATTCTAATAGTGTTAACTCAGAACTATTGTAAACTTCCTTAATTATCTTGAAGGTACCTAATAAATTATTAATTGAAGTATTTTACTGAAGATGCAGTGATACTGGACTGAATTATTTAATTCACTTCTAAATGTTTTTATTTTCTATTTTTAATTGTTTTATTGCAAAAAAGTTAGAAAATAAAAGAATTAAAATACTGATAATTCAACTACTCTGAAGTAAGCACTTTTAAAATTGTGGCACTAGCGAGGTGTGGTAGTGCATGCCTGTAATCCCAGCATTCAAGAGGCTGAGGCAGAAGGATCATTTCAAGTTCAAGACCAACTTGGGTTACAAAGTGAGCTCAAGGTCAGCCTGAACTACATAGTGAGACCCTGTCTCAAAGAGACAAAAATAAAATAAAGTTATGACATAATTCCCTGGGAAGGAGAAAGGATGCATAAAATATATATGCATGCTTTTAAACAAAATTAGGTATGTAGATTTAACTCCAGCTTTTTCCATTTAAAAATATTAACCATTCCTTTAAGACATAAAAGGTATGAAATTCAAATATAAGTATCTTTGAATTCTATTTTGGATATTTAGGTTATCTCCATATTCTTGCTGACATTAGATATATGACATTAGATTGCTTGGTGAAGAAGGCAGGTTCAAGACTTAGGTAGAACTATGGACTAAAATAAATGAAAATGGATCAAAGATCTGGAAATTGCAACAGAAACACTCAATATGCTGGAAGATAACATATGTAAAACTGTTAAAGATATAGACACAGGTTAAGTCTTTTTGAACAGAACTCCAATTGCTCAAGAAATAACATCAAGAATCAACAAACGGAGCTATATCCAATTAAATGGTCTGCACAGCAAATGAAACAACCAGTAGAGTGAAAAGACAACCTACAGAATGAGAAAAAAATTTGCCTGCTACTCCTCAGGCAGAGAACTAATACCTAGACTACATAAAAAACTCAAAAAATTAGACTGCCCAAAATAAAATATTCAATCAAAAAATTGAAATAAATAGACACTTCACAGAAGAAGAGGTACAAATGGCCAATAAACACACAAAAAATATTCAGTATCTTTGGACATCAGAAAAATACAAATCAAAACAATACTGGGAATCCATCTTACTCCACAAAGAAAAGCTATCATCAGGAAATAAGAAATGCTGGCAAAGTTGTAGGCAAAAAGGAACCCTTCTACATTGTCAGTGGAAATGTAAGCAAGTACAACCATGTGGAGATCAGTATAGACATTCCTCTAAAACTAAAAATAGATATTCCATTTGACCTATTCCTTTTCTAAGTGTCTTCCTAAAAGAATAAAAGACATCACAGTGCAAAGATACATGCATACCCATGTTTATAGCATGTTTACAGCAGTGCCAGCCATAACAGTAAATCTAGGAAATGTCCCATGTGGCCACCAACAGATAAATGGATCAAGAAAATGTGCCATTTCTACACAATGGAGTGCTACTCTGCTATAAAAAAGGGTAAGTGTGAGTCATTTGTAGGGAATGGATGCACCTTGAGACCATAATGTTACATGGAATAAATAAAACACACAAGTTTAAATATCACACAGTTTCTCTTATATGAAAAATGTAAGGTATAAATAAAGAGCAAAATGAAAGATAAATAATGGGAAACAGGGAGATTTTTTGCAAATGGGAAGAAAAACAAGAGATGAAGGGAGGGTGAGGGAGGGACAAGAAGAGGACATAAAAAGAACTAAAGTGAATTATGTACATGTTCCAACTCCTCACAAGGACTGTAATCATGGGTACTAATAAAAATTTAAAAATTGCGAAAAGAAAAGTAAAGGGACAAGGTGAGCTTGGACTCAATACTACGTCAGAGTACAAGGTTAATTTTCTGGCTGCAGCAAAACGCTCAGTGGTTCCAAAGTCCACAAAGGACATTTGTAGGACTCCAAATTAGCATGACTGGGTGAGAAGATGTACCCCCCACCCCTTCTCATTGTTCAGACAAGGACCACAGACGCTTGAAAGTAATTACAAGCAGACCAAGAAGAGGGTGAGTGCCTTGCAGAGCCACAGAAGGGAAAAAGGGACCCTCTGGACCAGCACCAGGAAAGCAGAGACTCCAGATCAGCATGGGGAAAGTCGAAGTCAGTCTTTATGGGGAAAGCGAAGACAGGCTAATCCTCACCTGCTTTACCTGGGCCTGGCTTTGAGGATGGTAGTAAGACAGTTACAGGCAGCTAGAACATTAAAATATGATATGGTGATGACTCATCATCTCCTTTCTTTTGATTTATAAAAATCAACTTAGACTTGAGAAATCTCCAAAATGGTCTGCAAATTCCAATATTTCGGCATCTAAATGATACTTCCGAAACCGCCTGTCACTTCTAGAAGCAGCACAAAACTCTTTGTGGGCAACCTGACTTGATGATTGGCTTTGAAAATATGATTCCTGCAGTTACCCATAGATGCCATCAACTCGTCTGTCCAACACATATAGTAACAGCCTAGGTCACAGTGACATCATCACAGAAGGGTTTAGAGATTCGTAAACTCACCTGTAGCTTCTATCTGAAGCTCCAGTGGGCAACCTGGAAAACAGCTGTCTGCAACTATAAAATCACCATTCCCGCTGCTGTGCCTGTTGAGATGTGTCATTCTTAGGAAGCTCTTTGATTTAGGAAACCAGACCAAAGAACGCAGCTCCACAGAGATACTCAGCATCAGATGCTGTGATCAAAGCCATTCAGCGTAAAGATCTGAAGAGATCTAAGAAGGAAGCAAAGACTGGAGAGGAGGAATGTCAACTGCTCCATGATAGCAGCAGATTTCCTCAGGGAGGGAACAGAGGTGGACACCAGAAGCATCCTAGGTGTTTGAGTATGGATCTGGAGTGTCCTCCAAACACTCGTATATCAAAGGCTTGGTCCCCAGCTCAACAGTGTTCAGAGGTGGCACTTTTGGGAGATGAGTGAATCATGAGGGCTCTTCTGTCATCAGTGGAGGAACCCAGTGATGGATTCATAACTTGATGCCATTATTGGGAGGTAATGGAACCTTAGGATGTGCAACTTGGTGAAGAGAGTGAGTCATGAGGGCATGCCCTTGGGTATCTTGTCACTTGTCCTGCTCTGTCTCTCCATCATCTCTGTCATATGAGTCACTTATCACTTGCTCCCCACATAATGTTCTGCCTCACCACTTGCCCAAAAGCATGGAAACCAAGTGACTATGGACTGAAACCTCTGAAGCTGTGAGCAAAATAAATCTTTCCTCATTTAAGTTGTTTTTCTCAGGTATTTTGTCACAGCAATGGAAAACTAACATACTAAGTAAATGAATCGCTCACTGGGGGAAACTGAGGTCTAGAAGAACATAAGCAACTGCATGTAATTTGTGGCAAAGGTAGGACAAAATGATCATCGCTGGTGCTCTTCCTACCACACTTTGCTGCTCATAACAATAATAATCATGGCTTTTATCTCCTCTCCCCACTCATTGATTCTCATCATTCCTGCTCTTCCATTTTAACCCCTGAGTGATTGTTGCTTCTCTTCAAAACACCTTCACTCCATCAAGGTTGGGCCCTGGAAGCCTGATCCCTTTGTTTTTCTATGCAAAAAAGAAACTTCTAAGAATATAATCCACTTATTTTCCAACTCAGTGTTCCCTTTTAAAATAAACGTAGTAGATTTCCCTCTTTGGAGATCTCATCTCCTGTAGTATATTTGGGCATGGAGCGCTTTCACAATAGCTGTCTCACTGATCTGCAATCCCAGTCGTTGTCCAATATTCACTTTATTCATATCATTCCACTCTGCTATCACGCAGGCCCCATCTACCTTGCTACCTGGAGTTGGCAATGCCAGGTTGTGTTGTGACCACTTACCTGAGTCTTTAATTCCCCTAGTAGCACAGCTAAACCCAAGCTTTAATGAGTAGCAGGAACTTAATAAAATTTTGAAAATAAAAGACAAGTACAACAACAAGTCAAAGTGGGTACTAGAAACAAGAAGCTTTACAGGCCAAATCTCTCTGTGCACTACCTTTTTATTGCACACCATCCAGCCCAGCTTGCAGTCCGCTTCACCATTCCTGGACTCTTCCTCAAAGAGGAGAAGAGAAAGAGGCCTCCGGTTCTCCTCTTCTGCACGGAATCCTTGGCTGCAAGCCCTGTCTCAATATTGCCAAGTCTTTCTTGTTGCTCTCTCCAGTGGGCACGTCCCAACATGACGGGCAGTTGAATGTCCTTACTAGGCAGAGACAGATGGTCTTCTCTTTGACAGTGAACCAGAGGAAACAAATTCAACGCCAGCCCACTTCCAAAGTCTGGCTCAGTAAGTCCAGAGTTTTGCAGAGTAGGGCTCCAAGCAAACCCACCCAGATGAACCTTCAGCTGCCCAATCTGTCCCACCCCTGTGATCCCTCCACCAGCCTAAGTGAGGACAGGTCTCTAATATCCCACCCCCAAGAACTTCCAGACCCCTCTCCAATGTGAACACCTATGAATTTTCCAAGAACAGGTAACAATTTTCAAATTTTGAAGACTAAACCTTCATTAAAAATAAAACATTTTCCCCTAGGAAACAATTTGCAGAGCTGTAAGGCCAACCCTGATGAAAACAGCTTTTTACACACTTGTGCTTATCCTGGAATCCCTTGGAAAAGCAGCGCCTGAATTTCTGCATGCAAGAATATTTGCTTTTCCTTTAATGAGTATCTATTGTTGCATCTTTCTAGAACAAAAAAATACATACCCCAGAGGAGAATATTTGTCCCCTTTGTGTATAATACATCAAACAAGAAAAGCTTTTAAAGACAGGTGGTTTGTTTTCCCCTCCCAAGATTTCAAAATTCCCAAGACAAATTCATTGTTCAAGATCAAGATCAAAGAGTTATGTCTTTCCTTTCCTCCAGGAGTCCCAGCAAGAAGGATGTTTTTCTGAGCATCTGGCCTGGAGTGGGCAGTGCCTATGATGTTTTGTCAGCAGGATTGCAGTGATCGAGTCAGGGGTGGGGGGACATGGGGAGCTGTGCCATGGCACCCCGCAGCAGCAGGGCCTTTGTACAAATGCAGATACCATGACTTAAGGCAGGGCCCCAATTCCTTCTTACCTCCCCAAGGGCTCTGGTAAATAATCACTCCCTCCAATCTCCGCTTCCTTTTCAGTCAGTTCCTGCAGCTGTTAATCCAGGGCAGGGGAGACCCAGGTCAGTGAGATTGTCCATGCCGTCAGTTTTAGCCTCATAAATTCAGGTGATGCCAGAATCATGTTTGGTTACCTCTTCTGTCTGCAGAACATCTCTCATGTGGAGCCCCCAGGAAACATCTTAACACCAGAAGAGAACTTAGAGTTTCTCTGATCCAACCTTATCATTCATATGAATCAACAGGGATCCAGAGGTGAACTTGTGTCCCCCAGGTTGCATAGCTGGGTTATTCCAGAGCTGGGACATACCCACGAACTTCCTGTGCTCCTGTAAGGTATTCTTCCCTATAGCAAGGCAACACAGTGAAAGATCAACAGGAAATCCTACGGGCTTCATCATCCAGAAAGCAGTTCCCCAGTGATTCCTGTATTCCAGGCTCTGTACTAGGGGTTGAGTGTCATAAAACATGGATCTGCCCTGAAAGAGCTCACAGGACATCCTTTCAAAAAGAAGACAACAGCTCAAAACAAAGGTGTGATGACAGGACATCTAGGCACTCTGGGGGCACCAAGGAGACACACCCGGCCACCCTGAAAACTTGCTCCCATTCTGAATTTGACTATGATTCCTGAGAGCCTTCTGGAAGGAGTAACTTGATCCAGGGACATTTAAACAGCACTGACCTGTTCAGGTGAGGTGGAGTAAGTGTGCTGGGAGCGGGGGAGTGGATGCCGCTGCTTTGATTCCTGGAGTTCTGAGTTAGTATAGATCCCAGCAGCTCCCGAGAGAGGACAGTGTGCCCAAGCCTGGAGACCCACATCAAGGCCCTGTGCCCAGCCTCAGGATAAGCCCGTAGAATTCGCTTTATGCTTACACAAAGAACCTGTTTGTACAGCTGTGGTGGGGCAGTGGCTCATGTTAACAGCAGCCAGTTCATGCTTAGTAAGATGACATTGCAGTTTTAAAGTCCAACCTTGGCACTGGGACTCGGGCAGGTGAGGACAGCCAGAGCACCTATGCAGAGGGAGGGCCCCAGGGACTCTCCACATGGCTTCCAGAAGGTACACTCTCCAGCCAGGCATGCAGAGACTCAGGAGCCTGAGCAGGGGAAGCCAGAGAGCAGCACAGGCCAGGCCACTAGCCAGGCGCACACTGCAGAGGCGATCACACACACACACACACACACACACACACACACACAAACGCACAGCATCTCTCTCTCTCTCTCTCTCTGTCTCTCTCTACTGGTTCTGTTTCTCCAAAGAACCTTGACAAAGACAGGTTAAACTAATCTATTTTTTTCTTATGGTAGTTGGAATTGAACTCAGGGCCTTTGTACTGAGCTACATCCCCAGAATTATTTATATTTTGAGACAAAGTCAAGCTAAGTTGCCCAAGCTAGGCTCAAGCTTGCAATCCTCCTGTCTCAGCCTCCCAAGCCACTGGTAAGGTTATAGTCCTGAGCCTCCGTTTTCTTGCCTGTAAATGGGGATTTACTCATGGGTTATTACAAAGATTCAATGAATTCTTGTGTATAGGCAGGATTCTCTGATAGCTGAACAAAGTCGAATTCTTTACTTAGTGCATTGAAGGGGAACTTACATTATTATGGTGGGTCATCTTATATGGGAGAAACGTTATGGGATCTGGGTTTGTGCTAAGTATTTTGGAGATGGTTTAAGGAAGTGAATGAAGATTCACTCTAGCTTGGATATTTTCAGGAAGCCCAGATAATTCTTTCATGGGTTAAACTGTGACTTTCCAAAAGATTGATACAAGTTACCCCCAGTATCTGTGACTGTGACTTTATTTGAAGAATGGGTCTTTTTAGCCCTAAGAACATAAAGTAACTGAAATGAGTTCACTCTGAGTTAAGAACCTAATAAAAGAAGTCAGAGACAAAAAGAATCATAGTCAAATTCAGAATGGGAGTGAGTTTTCAGGATGGCAGGGTGTGTCTCCTTGGTGCCCCCAAAGTGCCTAGATGTCCTATCATCACACCTTTGTTTTGAGCGATTGTCTCCTGGAGGCTCCAGAGGGAGCCAACCCCACTGACACTTACTCTGGACTTCCGGCCACTGGGTTGGTGAGAAAATACATTATCTGTTGTTTTAAGCCTCCTGGTTTGCGAGCATTTGTTAAAGCAGCCCTGAGACACGAACACAGCATCTCCATAACTTATATCTAGCAGGAGGGGACAGGCTGGAGTAAGGTTAATGCTACAGTTGGTGAAGAAGCAGTGGTCACCCCTGCTAGTCAGGAGAGGGGGTCACTATGTATTTGGTGGCTTGGACAGTGTCCCTATTTTATCTGTGCCCCGATGCAATTCGGAAATAGTCTCTCTCCTCTCTTGATTTAGCTGCTCACGTGGTCACAGACTCGTCTTCTGTTGATTATGAAGTTGCTCAACAGAAGTTCAGTAAGGGCCAGCTGGGAGTGCTGGGCCAGCTCCTGCAGGGTAAGGGCCGCCCTTTTCCTTAGAAGTTTCTAGAAGAACTCAGATTGTCTTCTGGAGGCTGTGAGAAGTAGTCAGACTTCCGTTTTACTCTTTTTTATCTTTCTGTTTATTAAGAAGTTGCTGTTGTCTATCACGTTTAATAAAGGATGATTTTTTCATCCCAAGAAGTACATTAGGATTTGGTTCAGAGTACATAGGCAACACATTTATCTTGTGACAAATAAACGAAAATGTGCTCGGTTCTAAGTGTTTTTCATCACTCTGGGTCTTCATCACTCTGGGAGTTGTCAGCGGAGCTGGTGGCAGTGCATGTCTCAGACACAGACCAGGTTATTGGTGCATATCCAAGAGGCTGATAGCATGTGACAAGTCTCCGGGGGCAGCCAGCTGGAGCCGGACAGCTCTGTCTGCCGTGCAGAGCTGTTCTGCTAGGATTTCCTTCACTCTGCCCCGATGGAGGATGGTGCGTGCAGTCACATCGGGTCTGCAAGAGGCGGTGCCGCCGTGCTGGCCCCATGTGCTCCTAGGCCTGCTGCATCCCTGCTGCAGTTTACAATTGTGCCTTTGGCGCAGGCTCTGTGGCAGCTTCCCCTCGGTTCTCACATCTTCATAACCTGCCTTTGCTGTGTGGGTTCGGGAAGCCTTGGAAAAATGACCACAGCTGTGGATTTTTCCTCTTGATTTCCCTGATGTGAATCTTTCAGAATCAAGACCAGTGGGCAGTTTCTTTGCTATTCTAACATGTGTCAGCCTCTTTGCAGGTAACTCACGGCTCTGTAGCATTCCTTATCCAAAATCATGCAGTCCCAGGGCTCCCCTATGCCGAGGGTGGCTCCTCGTCCTCTAATACACGAGTTATCCTTGCTTCATTAGTCTTCATTACTGTATCAGGATGCTATCAGTTCCAAGCAAAATAAAACTTATTTAAACAAGGAGAAAAACATATTCTTTCACTAACAAGAGGTCCAGAGTTAGAACAGTTCCAAACTAGATTAATTCTGCAGCTCGGAGGTTTTTTCTCTTTCCATGCTGGTTGACTTGCCCTCCTGGGCTGGCTCCCCTCGTAGCAGCCAAGATGATGTCTCCAAAGCCTCACACCCTCACGTGGCAGCCAAATGACAAAGGACAGAAATGGAGAATACCTTTTCCTTGGGCACCTACTCAAGAGAACTTTTCCAAAAATCCTCAAGCTAACTTGTCATCGTGCCTCATGGGCCAGAATTGTGTCACAAGTCCATTCCTGACCAGTGATGGAATTGGGATCATTGATTTAAAATTCACTTCCTTTCTTATGATCCATTTTGGTGCATTTTGAAATGCTAGATACTCGGAATTAAAGTTTTTAAAATATTTCCCTTTTTTTCCATGCAGATCTAATTAATTTACAGAATCAACAAATGACAGAAACTTTCTCGTACTAAGGAACAGCCTGGCTGTTCTCCCCATAAAAGAGGTGGCCACCAGATATTTTATAAACTCAGGGTCTGTTAACCAGAAAGTAAGCTGGGATTGATTCCTGGGGAGACAACTGACCGAATCTGCCACTCCCAGATCTTCACAAACTCACACCCAGCAAGTAGTGCCACCCGCTATGCCACAGTAGTGTGACCCCCGGCCCCTTGGTGGCATTCATCTGATTCCAAGTCAACGCAGAGACATTCAGCGATTTCACCAGGGCATTGCTACCAAAGCCAACGCAAAGGAGCCCACAAATAAGACAAAATAATCAACAATCAATGCTTTTAAATACAGGCAATAGAACGTGTTTCTGGAAGTATGCAGAACCCACGATTACTTGAATCACACTTCCTTGAGGATCTAACACACCGTGCTGTAGCATTTTAGCTTTGTCCTATAAGTGCATCATAATGCATATACTTGTTATAAGCTCAGGTCAGATAGGTGCCTCGTCTTTGGTCCACACAGCATCTGCTGGGGCAGCTGGGGCAGGGGCTCTACCTTCGGTGGTGCTTAGTCACACTTGAGTCCGGCCCTTTGGCCTCTCTCTCCGCAGTGCCTGTTACAGCCTGGACATGGTGCATCCCCTGAAGGGCCCCGGGTGGGAGCTCGGTCCCCAGTGTGGCGATGTTGGGAAGTAGTGAACCTTTAAGAGGTGAGGCTTAGGGCAAGGGCAGAAAGTTATTGGGGGCACTGCCCTCAGAAGGGATTGATGCTGGTGTTGTGGAAAGACTTAGTTGTTCTTGAGTGAGTCACTGTTAAAAAGCAAGGCTAACCCTTGAATCCCTCTGGCCTCACGTCTCCTCATGTGATCTCTTCCACAGGCACTCTTTCCACTGTGATACCATCTGCTGAAGGCCCTCACCAGAGTTAAGCGCTATGTTCCTGGACCTCTAAAACTGTGGAGGGCTGGATAAACCTGTCTTCTTTATAAATTATTCAGCCTCAGGTACTTTGTTATAGTAATTTCAAATGAACTAATACAGTACATAATTCTCTAGGACCTCTAAGCATGGAGTTTGGGCTTCTCACAGCACAATATTGTTTGTATATTCTATTTCTTACACGGTGACCTGTAAAAGGAAGGAAGCAGAAGTTGTTTGGCCAAATAAAGGCTGTTCTCTAAGCTGCTACAACATCACATACACTGTATCCTGTTGATCAAAATAGCCATGAGACTTGGCAAGGATCGCAGGAGTAGAGAGAATTCAAGGGTTGGTGGGATTTTGCAAGAGCAAATGAAAGATACCATTGGGGCCTTTTTAGAAAGCACAGTCTGCCAGAGTGGTGGTGCAAACCTGTAATCTCAGCACTTGGGAGGCCAAGCCAGGAGAGTCACCACAAGACAGAGAGATCCTGTCTCCAAAAAGAAGACAATCTGTACACTCAGGTGTTTGTGTGTGTATGTGCATGTGTCTGTGGAATATTTATCTTTCTCTTTACATTATGGAGATTATTTCAGAATAAATCATATATGAAATACCTATGAGAGGCCCTAAATATACTGTAGGAGATGTTGCAGGTAGTGGTTCCTCAGTAAGTTCTGACCAACTGTCTTAGTTACTTGTCTTTTTGCTGAGACAGTATACCCAATACCCAAAGGTAAGGAGGAAAGATTTATTTAGCTCACAGTTTCTGGAAGTTTCAGTCCATTATCAGCTGTGTGCAAGGAAGGGTGGCTTAGCAGAGGAACATTCAAAAGGAGAAACAGTTCATGGCAGCAAAAGATAGCAAAGGCAATGAGAGAGAAAGAAAGAGAGGCAAGCCTCTTTCTGTCCTTTTATTTTATCCAGACTGCTGGGCTTAGGGTGGTGCCAATCCAATCCTTGAACTGATCCAGCAATCACCCACCCTTAATCCTAGCACCCTGAATCCCAGCATTGTACTATGAATCAATCACACACTCTAGATTCAGTCACCTCCAAAAAAACTCTACAACCACATGAGGCTTTGGGAGAACATCTAGACACAAACCATACCACCAACTCAAAGGCCTATAATTCCGCTCATTCACTGAAGATTCAAAGAGTTTTTGATCCACCCAATGTTTTTCAGCCCTTCCCTCCATAACTGCTAAAAGAGAGCAAAACTTCACGCAGACACCTTAATTCCTTAATTAGACCATGGCTAACTGCCAAGATGTGTAAGAGTGACTGGTGAGAATAAAATCTGATCAAAAAGAAAGACACAAAGAAGACTTCAAGGCTTTGAAAAGATGGAGGGAGTGATCGGACAAAAAGGGGAAAGACGGGAGAAGGGAAGAGCAGAGTATGTCAGCACCTGAAACTACTCTGACTGAGTTAACCACACAGCACTTTTTTTTTTTTTTTTGTGGCACCAGGGATTGAACTCACGACCTTGTGCTTGCCAGGCAGGCGCTTAGACCGCTGAGCTAGATCCCCAGCCCTGTTTTTGAGACAGGGTCTCACTATGCCATTCAGGCTGGCCTTGAGCTCACTTTGTAGCCCAGGCTGGTCTCGAACTCACAACGATCCGCCTGTCTCAGCCTCC
>RJWT010035046.1:0-13555 GCA_004365215.1 Cuniculus paca
TAGAACAAAAACAGATACGTGGATCAATGGAACAGATTTGAGGATTAAGAAACTTCCCTAGATATATTCAAATATTTGCTCTTTGACAACCAGACCCAAAGCATATGTTGGAGGAAAGATACCCTATTCTACAAATGATGTTGGGAAAACTGGTTATCTGGACACTTATCTCTCACCATATACTAAATTAAAATAAAAAATGGATCAAAACACCTTCTATATAGAATATATAAGGAATTGAAAAAATATCAGGCCCCTCAAATTCAAAGACTCAATTAAAAAATGGGCATCTGAGATGAATGCACATTTCTCAGGTGAAGAAATACAAATGGCAAATAAATGTGAGAAGAAATGTTCAACATCACTGATCATTCAAGAAATACAAATTAAAACAACACTGAGATTCTATCGCACGCCAGAAAAAATGGTTGTTATCAAGAAATCAATAGCAAATGCTGGAGAGGCTGTGGGGAAAAAGGAACACTTCTACACTGTTGGTGGGAGTGTAGACTGGTACAACCACTGTGGAAATCAGTGTGGAGGTTCCTCAAAAACCTAGGATTGCAGGTCCCATTCAATCCAGCTATTACCCTTCTGGATATTTTCCCAGAAGAATTGAAAACATCATGCCACAGTGATATATGTGAACCCTTGTTTATAGCAGCACAATTTGTAATAGATAAATCTTGGAAACAACCAAAATGCCCATCAGGAATGAATAAAAAAGATGTGGTATTTTTGTACAATGGAATGTTACTCAGCTATAAAGAAGGATAAACTTGAGGATTCTATAGGTAAATGGATGCAATTTGAGACCATACTGATAAGTGAAATAAATCAGACTCCCATGTGTAAATGTCATAGTGTCTTCTTAGTATAAAAAACTGGAAGAATAAACAAGATCCAAAATGTGCAGTAGATATTGTGAAAGGGAAATGGAAAGAAACTGCTCAAAAGGAAAGAACAACTGGGATAGGGGAAAAGAGAAAAGAAAGGGAAAAGATGATACAGATATAGATATATAACTATACTACTAATCTCTGCTAGTTCATCAAAAACAACAGTTTGTGCTTTCACTGGTTGATTGTTTGATCATTTTTTGTCTATATCTTTTAATCTGAACAACTACTTTGAAGATAACAATATGCAATATATTAACGAGTTGTTTTGAAATTCTGTATCATTGTTTTTAATTTGTTTTGTTTTTAAAATAAAAAATGGATCAAAGACCTAAAGATTAAAACAGAAACGTTAAACCTTTTATAAAATAGGTGAAATACTTGATGACAAAGGCGTAGGAAGGAATTTTCTAAACAGAACTTCAACTGCACAAGAAATAGCAGCAAGAATCAACACATGGGATGATATAAGGCTATAAGAATAAACAAAACCTACAGAATGGAAAAAAATTTGTCAGCGACTCCTCAGACAGATAAATAATATCTAGAATATAGAAAGAACTCAAAAAAATTAAACCACCTAAATTAAAGACCCAGGCAAGAAATTAGCAGGAAAAATGAAGGCACACTTCACAGAGGAAGAAACAGAAATGGTCGACAAATATATGAAAAAATGTTCAACGTCTCTGCCCATTACAGAAATGCAAATTAAAACAAGGCTAAGATCCCATCATATTCTGCAAAGAACTACAATCATTAAGAAATCAAGCAATAACAGATACTGGTGAGGCTGTGATGAAAAGGAACCCTCTTTCCCTGTTGGTGGGAATGCCAACCAGTACAACCACTATGGAAATCAGTATGGAGGACTCCTCAACGAAGTGAAATTAGAAATTCCATATGACCCAGCTATTCCCCTGCCGGGTATCTTCCCCAAAGAGGTGAAATCATGATACTACAGCAATACATACATATCAATGTTTATAGCAGCATAATTCATAATAGCTAAATACTGGAAGCAGCCAATATATCCATCAACAGATGACTGAAAAAGGCAACTGTGATATTCATGTATAATGGAATACTATTCAGCTTGAAAGAATGATGCATATGAGACATTTGTAAGAAAATGGAAAATATGATGTTGAATGAAATAAACTAGACACACAAGCTTAACTACCATTGTTATCTCTCATTTGAACGAGGAAAAGTATTAACAAAGAAAATGATAAAAGATGGGTAGAAAGAGACAAGTGGATGGATCTGCTGCAGTAAAGAAGTGGCCCAAGGGAACAAAGGTGAGGAATGAGGTAGAGGAGAAGGGGAAATAAGAGTAAAGCTATGTTATGTATAGGATCCTAATAACCCCAATTAATGTAAACAACTTATGCCATAACATGAGTGAAGACAAATAGTATCAAGAAGATTGAAAAATTGGATAGCAGAACTGGAGGAGAAGAGAAGGAGGGAAAGGGAAGGAGATTTAAAAAAAGAGAAAGAAACATGCTGTAATAATGTACATATGACCATTCCCCACAACTAGTATAAGCTACATGAACTGCAAATATGTACAAATAAAATTTTTAAAAGATTAGAGACTTGTGAAGGGCCAGATATTTTAGGTAGCAGTCTCTGTCAAAACTAGTAAATTCTGTAGTTGCAGTAGGAAAGAGGTCATAGACAATTTGCAAGCCCTGGACTTGACTCTGACGCAGGGCAGTGACTATCTGACCCCTTTCTAGAACTGCTTGAGTGTCTGCCAAGCTGGGGGGAAGGGACAACAGTCCTCAGAGAGGAGCATTGTCTTTGCATCTTGGGTAGTGTTTCAGGGCAGGGGAAGGACAGCAGGCCCTTACCAAGTTCCCAGTCCTCTTTTTCTATTCCAGTTTTCTTTTTTAAAGTATATTTTTATTTAAACTAACTTTCAACAGACACATATAAATATTAAAATTGTACATACTAATAACTACTCATTTCTTTTGAAATAATTTAAGGGTTGGGAATGTAGCTCAGTGGTGAAGTGTTTGCCTAGCATGTGGGAGGCCTTGGTTTGATTCCTGGGTTCCATCCCTAGCACCACAAAAATAAATAAGTGAGTAAATATGTATTTTATCTTTCCTGAGAAAACAAGAAATTGTTGTCAAAGATTCTGATAATTTATCTAAGTTAGTCTCTTTGTACTTACAAGTACCTCTTTTTTACAAAAAGAAATGACCTAATACACATCTACACAGTAACAAGAAGAAAAAGTCAGCAGATAACTTGCCAATGCAAAGATAGAGAAGTAGTTTTTCTTATAATAAATGAACATCTCTAATATATTTAAAAGTTCTTAATTGGTAAAAAGATGAATAATGTGAACCATGGATTACTTTTTCTGGGGGAAGGGAAAAATTCCTTATAACTAAATCATTATGAATTATCCACATACAAAATAATAGGAAGGCCTTGCTTTTATTTTACTTCAGAGCATAATGATGTGACTATATAAAACCTGAAGTTGTACAAGATCATCCGCTAATTTTAAAAATGTTTAAGTGTTCTGAACTGTGTCACTTACAATGACTTGCATTAAAATTGAACTCAACTCCAAAGCCAAATTTTTCTCATTACAAGACTGTTCATTAAAAGCCTGTACATAAAATGCAACTCATTATAAGACTGCCCATTAGTCTACTTCATAAAACACTATGATTACAGTATATTTTTCAGCAGAGGAAAAATATACATATAATTTATATGTTGATTTACTTATTTCCAGGTGTAAGCTCTGTCCTCATCATACTTAGGCAAAGATTTATTTTTTCAGTCTTAATATTACAATATTTTGATTAGATTTCTAATTACTTTTTCTACTTTCAATTGAAACACAACAGTGACTCAGGCTTTAACAATTGGGTGAGCCAAGACCCTCTCTGCTCCACATTTGCAGAGAAACTACTTCCTTTTGCCCTTGGAACCAATTCCAACTCTTCCATTTATATGTTGTGCTGCTCTGGGCAAGAAACAAATACTGTAAGCCTCACATTACCCATATGTGAAATGGGTATGAAAATATTTCAGGAACATTTAAAAGACCATTAAATGAGAAAGCACAAAGATGTAAACCACTTAACATAGTTTAAGAACATATTAACATTACACTCTTACACAGCACTTACAAAGTGCCCAGCAGCATTTTAGGCCAATTTACATAATATCAGTCTTTTAAGCCTTCAACAGACTATGTGGTAGGTACTATTATCCTCTTTTAACAAATGAGAAGGCTTCACAATTCTAATTTTTTCACAGTTCTAGATAAACAAGGATTAGCACTAACTATGCAGGGGTTTCAGCAAGGAAAACAGACCCTAGTGCCCCGAGACATCTATTGCATGTAACGAATTCAGTGTTTTCCTATTAAACTAATATAGAATCCATAGAAGAATGAAAAAGTCTCAAATAGTTTTCTGTGTTCTGTAGTTTAGTCGTGAAACCCAAATCAAGATGCAAAAGTTATTCAAGCTTTTTCTCCCTTCCAAGAAAAAAATCCTAAGGGACTTAATAAAATTGTGACTTTCACCTGTAAACTGTGAAACCTTCCCTCCAGTTTATCTCAGCTTCAAACATAGTAAATAGCTTGCAATTTAACATAGCCCACCAAATGGAGGAAACCTGGCTGGTCTCCATGGGAAACTCCAGCCAAGTGACCATACAAGGCTCCACTGAGACACCTCAGATTTCAAGGGATCGGTTGCGGGTTGGAGTAGTTGTGTTACAGGTTTCATGTAAGGGGCTTTAGATTGGTTAGAAAGGCTTTTCTTTTCTTTTCTTTTCTTTTCTTTTCTTTTCTTTTCTTTTCTTTTCTATGTTTGTTTGTTTGTCTGTTTGTTGCAAATGTTGAAAACATCCTACGATACACAGGACAATCCTATATCACAAGAACTCCTCACCCAAAATGACAATATATTAGGGAAACATGTAGACAAAGCGTATCAAAGAGGAAACTGATCTGGACTCAGAGACCAATGTCTCACCAGAACATTCTTTTTCTGTGCACCACTCCCAGGACCTTGGTTTTACAACTCTGAGAGTGAGAGAGGAAGTCCTTAAATAACTAAGATAGAATCTCCTTCAGGTTGGGGGCATTGGGCTTGAAGCTGGGTTAAGGTTGATGTAGAAGAAATAAATAATAAAACATTTCTTGCATGTTAGAGACTATTGAGAAGGTTGATTTCCCCTATGAAGATCTCAGTGTAGGACTACCTGGGATTTCTGATAATATGCTCAGTCAGTTCTGTCCTAATTTCTTTGTGCTCCTGAGGAAGCATGAGCATTCTGGACTGAAATGGTTCTGAACATAGCTTTCCAGATTACATCTGTGTCCTACTGCCATAAAGAAGAAATCATAAAGAAGAAACCAAGGAGAAACTCTCCCCAAGAGAACACCAAATATTTCTGTATTATGACTGTATGAAAGTGGCCACAGTGGTTACATTTTTAAAGTTTTATTTTTGAGCTATTTTATTTATAATCAATAAAATCTGCTTAAGCATCTGTGTATGTATTCATTCCACCAAACAATTGTTACATGTCACAACAAGCTTGGCAGGAAAGGACTTTTGCAATGCTATATAAAGTGGCACAAATTATTGTTTTCATTAGAAATGTCCATATCACCTTAAAAGCTAAGTAAACAGCCACATGCATTTTAAAAAATAGAGAAAGACTTGAGGCATTTTCAATTTTAGTATAAAAACAGGTTTGGGTAAAGAAATCTATGAAGCACCTTTGCTTAAAAATGAGAAAAATATTATGTGATATAATTAATCTTTATACCTCTTTGCTACAAAGAAGCAACAGGATTCCATCTTTATATGTGAGATACAAAACAAGAAGTTCTGCTTTCTTGCCCAAGGACAATGATTAGCACAGATGGGGTCAAAATCTCACATCTTATATTAGGGCACTAAATGTCATTCTCTTTAGAGCACTGTATCTCCAAAAAAAAAAAAGTTGAACACTTATTATTTATTAGTAGCTATACAAACACATGTAATTCCAGTCTTATAACCCCAAGAGGTAGATACAGAATTTTTTCAATTTATAATTACAGAAGCTAATGGCAATGATATTTAAGCTGCCTACAAGATCACCCAACCAGGAGGTACTGAAAGAATTTCAAGGATGACTGTCTACAGTCTACAACCATGGACTCCAAGGCTCACGCTACTAGCCTATGAACCTTCTTCTCTCTTCATTGCTTACTTAGAGAAGAGATTTCATGCATTTCAAAACATAGGCTATTCCTAGTGACTATTAAGGACCCTAGAAGTCACAAATCAAAATATAAACTAAGACACTATTTTCTATTTCTTTCAATGTTGTGATCACTTAATAGAGTACTGGATTTATCTTCCAATACTGTCCTTTCATTAAAACTAATCACATCTGATTTTGATGATGTGCTTGATACATCTCCCATGCCACACCACAAGGCCCTTGAGGACAGGAAGTGTCTCTTCCTGCTTACTGCTAGCCTCCACATGTACACAGCGCCTGGAACATAATGCACTCTCAATAAATCTTTGTGGAATGAGTGTCTGAGGGAGTCAATGAGGTCTCATGAGTGACAGTAAGTATGTCACAACCATGCTAAGTAGCTGTAACACATCATTTTCAATTACTGGATCACGATGGAATCGGAGGGAACCTGTGATCCAAGAAAACAAGAATAGTAGAAATTAACAGCAACTAAAACCCTGCCCAGCTTTGAAATCTTTCTAAGCTTGTCACAGGAGAACTATCAGCTTCTCTTTATCCCACGCTGGGCATGATTTTTCTCACACATGGATTTCACCTTATTTTGTCTGTCGTGCTTATTTCCTAAATTCCATAGATTCATTTCTGAATTTTCAGGATTCCATAAAGTTCCTACACATTTGACATTTAACCTTTATCCTCTACCCAAGGCACTGAACAATAACCTACAACTATATTATATTGCTCTTCCTTTGATAACAAAAGTAAAAGCCTCCGTTGGCCAAAATCGAATCTCAATTCATATTCAAAATTATTTTCCATCATCTTTCTCTTCATGTACTTTAGGACCATCTAAGAGAACTTCCTATTAATGGTCTAACAACCTTTTTGCCTTCAATATCAAATACCCTACATTTTCATGGTTGGGCCCAGCTCAACCATCATTACAGGAAGCCATCATAAACTCCAAATGGACATACCCCCTTCTTTGTCTCAATTCTTACATTTTATCTCTATTTTTCATTGACAAATATCACTTTATAAATTCAGTAGGTGGTAAGCTCCCTAAAAGCAAAGGCCACATGTCATCTATCGCACACCAAGCATCACAGAGCATTCCACATAGTAGGTGCTTTATAACTTTCAACGAATAAATGAAAGGGTAAGTGCATTTTTGTTCTATTGCTCTTATGTCTTAAACTAGCCTGACAGAAATGGCGTTAATAATAAAATCTGAATAATAATTCAACTTTTCTCACAGCTTGCTACAAAACTTAGGCAAATTACTTAGCCTTTATGAATTCTAGTTTTCTCACATGAAAAGGGAGATAACTTAGAGCTGATCTCTCAGTCATTACTAATAATCAGATAGACTGTGTAGTATAAAATATGTGAATAATTTCAAGCAGAGGAGACACAATTCCCCATACTCTTTGCCAGTAACTTAGTCTTCCTTCAGAACTCTGTTTATTATTAATTCCACAGAGAATTTCCCAGAGGACCATGACTATACCAAATCCCTCCGTATAAAGTTGTTAACAGTACCACAAATTTCTACACTGAAGGATTTATCATACTTATAATTTCTATTTATTTAGGTCACTATTTAATTTCTGTCCATGTTTCTCCCTTGTACATGCAATAAAAATAAATGTAAGCTGTCTTAGAAAATGAGATCTTACAAAGCAGAGGCTTTTTCAGTAGTTATCTATACAATATTATCACATATGTTTCAGTATTTACTTTCCAAAGATCATGGACACAAGCTAGGTAATTTCACAACATCAAAGAGTTAATGAATCTCCCAAAGCTTCTAAATTATCATGTAATCAAAGTGTATATATTCAAAGAATATAGCCTCTAATAACATTACTCTTACATATGAAATCTAAATCAAACATACTTTTGTTTTATTTTCAGCTGTTTTCTCTTCAATACAAATGCATTTGTTTTAATAGGCTGCTCCATTTTATTCCTCTTGATATCGTTCCTAAACTTAAAATATTATAATTAGCATTGTGTTATGGTTTAGTTAAAAATGTTCCTCAAAATTCTCCTGGTCAGAGGGGTGGGTCACTGGGGCATGGCCTGGGAAGGTGTGGTACACTGTTGTCCTGGCTGCCAAGTGATAAACAGCTTTCCTCCACCATGCTATCTCACCAGGTCATTTCTATTTTAGAGCCACAGGTGACAGCTGACTGAATCCACTGAGACTGTGAGCCAAAATAAAATTCCGCTTCTTTAATTTTCGTCAGGTAGAATGTCTCCACCAAAGGAAAGTAGCTAATACACACTGTAACTATGAGCCAAATGTAATAGCTTAGATTACAAAGCCAAAGCTTTATATTTTCATTGACATGCTCCTTGCTATATAGAGGAATATTCAGTTCTATGAATAGAAAAGGAGAAACTGACTGAGACTACTGACCCTGACCTCTTCCTATCCAATGAAGTAGGCTGAAAGTGTCCAATCCTTGAGATCAATGTTTTCTCTCGAGAGACTACATAAGATGAGCTAAGTTCACATCCAATTTAAAATATTTCTGCACATTTTTAGTCACCTGTGTATATATGTGAAGAGACAAAAGTCAAAATTTGTTTCTTGATGACATAATTCTGAAGTCATTGGACCATGCAAAATTCCAAAAACTTATGGCATCTATCACAAAAGACACATCAACATAAAATTCTTAAAATAGGCTGTACAAGGACATAAGAAAATAAAATATACTACAAGTCTGTGACTATATTTTCAAACATTATGGCTGTTTTTGAAGAAATTAAAACAGTTCTGTTTAGTAAGAACCCATATATCTTAATTTTCCTCAGAGGTTTATACACACATACACACAGAGAGGCACACATACATCCTTTGACAGTGGGAAGCACTTTACTCCAGATTTGTGTCATCAGCACTTAGCATGGTATATTGAAGGAAAAAGTGAAATTTATCAACTCCTTCCAAAATAATTGCCTAGTTAAGTGTGTGTGTGTGTGTGTGTGTATGAAATAAACATAAATATAGAATGATTGTCATGTAAAAAGACCCCTTGTCATTTATCAAATATCCAAAATCCATCTTTTTTCCCTGTGGTGTGATTACTTGGTTTAGTGGAGCTTACGTGGGTGTTTGCTTGTGACATTTTAATGCTTAGGATTCTGGTACAAGAGAAACAAGGAAGTGGTAGAAAATAATATCGACTTTCCAACATACTCTTTAGTAATGCAGTAAGTAGGCTTCATAATATCCACAGTAGCATAACATCACTAGGTCTAGAGTGCTTTCTGAAACATGAAAACAATCTTATCACCTTGATTTAAAAATTACTCAACTTTATAATGTTTTTGATCTACCAGTCAACAAATTTAGGTGATATTTTTCCTTTAATAAAGCAAAAATATTAATGCTTCGAAGATGGCATTTTTAACAATAAAAATAGAGTTTATACTATTTGCTGGGCATTGTTCTTCCTAAAAGAATAAAATAAGATGGACACATCAATCATAAATTCTGAGGGAAAGAAAACAGGCAACTGAGAAAGGAAACTGAGAGAACTAAGAAGTTGAAGAGTTAGGGGGTCTGCCTCCATCCTCCTCTTTGGCCTCCTCACTGAAATCCTCTACCTCATTTGGAGTGGCATCCTGGTACTGCTGATACTTAGAAATAAGACTGCTTGTCTTGTTCTCAGGCTCAGCGAACATCATCTCATCACCATGTGACACTGGAAGAAAGACTTCAGACAGAACCTGAGAGTGAGCAGCTCTGTGATAGGCTTTAAGAGCTCTTAGATGGCTGTGCTGCTGCCAATGATGGTGTCTGCCACCTTGAAGCTGTGAGGCATCACGTCACAGACTGCCATCTTGACACTGTTGGTAATCCATTCCATGAAGTAGATTCTATTCATGTTCTGCACATTGAGCAACTGCTCATCTACCTCCTTTACAGACATCTGTCCACAAAAATAGACACATGAATAGCACATACATGTGGTGGTCACAGGTAATCATCATGTTCTTGGCCTAAAGATGCAATGGGCGGGATTAGGCATTGGTGATGGCCCAATAATATTACCTTCCACAGTCAGTGAGAAAGGTAAACCAAGCATGAAGAAGGCAAGATGGTGAAAGGGCACCATGTTGAATAGCCAACAGCAAAAGTCAGAATTGTGCTAGCCAGGGAAGCTGCTCATGGTAGCTGAGCTGAGATGATTCAGTTTAGTAAGATCATCTTGAGGGTGCAGAAGCAGATGTTGTAATGTAGTAAGTTTTAGTGCTTTCTGCAAAATGATGGACAAAGAGGATGGCAATGTAGGGTTCAACCACAGTATCAGACACTCTCCATCTGAAGGTAGTCATTATGTGGCCAGGAGCTCTTCCTGGATCTTGCAGATGAGTTGGGTTACCATTCCATAGCCTGTGCCTCCACTCAGCAAGTGCATCATCTGGAAGCACTGCAAGTGATTGGAGATCTCAGCCTCCTATCACAGCACATCCAGGACTGCATCAACCACCACAGAAGCCCCACAGAGTGGCCCCAACCCAATTGTTGCCTGTCCCAGACTGACCAAGAACAAAGTTGTTTGGTCTAAAGATATGACCAAAAGAACACAGTCCAGGGACCCATGTCCCAGACCCACCAAGATAACAGAAGCATGCCTTTGCCATCGATGGCTTCACTGCAGCACACAGAAATACAATCCAGATGCAAATCACTCTGCCCACGGTAAGCACCAGAGGGGCTGATGCCTTGTTCATCACTGATCACCTCCCAGAACTTGCACCTATCTGGTTTTCACACCACTGACTTGGATGTACATGATTTGCCTCATGATCAAAATTTATTTTGACTTTTTCTTGTTTACTGTAAGGAATATACAAGGCAAGAAAGCATGTTAGTTTTTTTCTTTACTGGTTGCAGTATTGAAGGATAGACTGTGCCCCAGAGTTTGGAGCATCAAGATTAGAATGAGATAGCAGGTAACTTCTGGCAGTTGAATAAACTTGGGTAGAAAAACCTAAATAATACAACTAACTACCACATATTATTCCTGAGCAAGTGAGCTAAAAAGCACAATTTTATTCCTATTAAATTTTTCTACTGCTCTTTCTTCCTATGATATTTTAGCCAGCCATATTCAGAGTCATATAGACCTGCACCATAATATGACTATAATAATTAAGTTGACTCAGATACTTAGATGATCCTTTATGAATCTAAATATGTAAAACAGAACAGACTCTATCTCTCATTCTTCTCAGCACATTATACTGCCCTCCACCTACTGAGAGCAGATGTTAATAATATGACACATTGATGGCATTGTTTCAGTATCACAAACTAGGTAGGATTCTGGTAGGAACTACCCTTACAAACTCATTACAGGTAGAAAACCAAGTATTATAATTTTAATTATTTTGAACCAAAGTTCTCATTTTACAGACATTTACTATTTCTTTTACAATGAATAATCAATTCTGTGTCATTTCCTGACAAGATAATAAGGAGAAAAAAAACAGACTTAAAAACACTTTACTTCTAAAACTTGGCAAAATAAATGAAAAGAACTAAAATGCACCAGCAGTAATGAAACTACAGAAGACAACAGTTTCTACCACACACTTTTGACAAGTGCCATCCAGAGTCAACATTTCTGATATCAACTTTCAGTTCCTTTGATGACTTTCAATGGCAGATTGTCCTTGGTCACCTTGTCTAAATGTCCTGCCACTCTTGTGCTAGGGATCAAACCCAGGGCCTCAAGCCCACTAGGCAAGTTCTATATCTCAAGCCCCACCCTATCTAAAAAGAATTCCTTCAAGTTTTATTCTGTTCTTTAGCTCTCCATTAATTCTTACCACACAATTCATCAATCTATAATTGACCCGTCTATTGACAGTAGCACTACATCCTCATCATAATGTATCATAGTTCCTCCAGAGAATGTAAATTTCATGGGGCAAGGATTATGAGCTCCAATTCTATTTCTAAGACAGAATGGATGCTCTGTAAGTAAATGAGTAAATGAATAAGTTATTAGAATGTAACTAAAGAAAAATACTATGATATTAATGAGACTACCATATATTACTCTGCCAGGTAAATAATTAAAAGATGAATTTCTAGTGTGTATTTGACACTAACTCATTACGTAATAGCATCACATAAGCTCATACTTATAGGTATCCCATGAAAATTTCATTCTACTAAAGGAAAACACTGATTAGCTCTTTTTTTTAAGAGTCCATGGGTCACTCATTCAGTGTGAAATCCCTCGTTCCATATATCTAGATACTATCTTTCCTTTAAGTATTTGAAATACTGCTTCCATCAGAATATTTGTACTAACTCCCTTAATTCAGAGTATGGGCTATGATTCCATTTGATGAAAATAAAAAAATAAAGAAAAACAAGTAATATCTCTGAATTTCAGTTCCCTCATCTAAAGATAACAACGCCTAACTCACAGGGTTATTTTGAAGATAAAGAGAATACAAGTATCATATTGAGTATTAATTCAAACTGTAATTGCTGATTTTTCTATTATTCATCCCCAGAAATAATTTTCACTCCTTGGCTACATTAACATTGGTCTTCACTTAACCCTTTATAAGATTTACCCAACAAAGTACCAACAATACTTCATTAATATTCTGTCTTACATACTTATGTAGTAGTATTGTGAGCATCTAATCAAGCTATCATGCAACTCAGTAGTTTCACTAAGAATTTAAAGTCTTAACTCACAGGTGAAAGTAAAAAAATCAAGCAGGGTATTTTTGTATTGGACTAGGTACAATAAGGGTCCTAGGAATAGATATCAAGGAAAACTGCAGAAATAAAAGCCAAAAAATTAATACAGATATTTCTAACCTTGCACATTAACTCTTCATCATAATGAATTCAACTTGCATATAATTTTATCTACAGAATATTTTAAACCTTCCCTATAATTCCCATGGGAATTGTTATTATTCCTGGCACTGACTCATTTCTATTAAAACTGAGTTATCTTGTGGAAAAAAAAAAACAGAAAACACTTTCCAAAACTGATTTGGCACAGAATAAGCCAATCACAGATAGGTCCCCTGTTTAGCTCTGCTGTCAGAAAAAAACTTGGACTCAACTTCCAATAATATCAGAAACAATCAGAAATATGCATGTGTGGACACAATAAACTCCAAACCCTTCAGTATCCTCCTAATTTGAATTTGAGGACTTCTCATCCTTTTTAGGAGTATGTACTCTCCCACCAAAAATTCTCACAGATAGAAATAATTCTCCTCAAATTATGAGGTCACTATTGAGTTGAACTCACCTTTTAAAATCTCATGATACTCTTCAAGGATAAAATCTATAAACCTTTAGGATACCATATCTTTCACTCATCTAAATTCTACATAAACAGTATGTGCAC
>RJWT010035047.1:0-13573 GCA_004365215.1 Cuniculus paca
ACTAAGAACTCAAAATGATCCAAAATAACAGTTTCTCGACTTTTCGTTATCATTTTCTAAAGTACATTCTTTAGAAAGAAGACACCTCTGCATAGGCAGATATGCAGCGATCTGCGAGGTCTCAGGGACCAAATGTACACATTTCAATAAAGCTGCAAACTGGACTTCACCGCCTTTACACCCTCATTTTTCTTAAAAAACCCTTCATGTGCATAGCTCATTAGATATTTTATGTCATGCTAAAGGATATTTACAGGAACATGTAACAATGGAATCAGCTTTTTTGTTTTGAAGTCCCCCCCGTTAAGTTGATCTTGTGGAATAAGAGGACTGAGCAGGACTTCGACTGAGAAATCCATGCAGATGTTCTTAGATTGTCCATAGGAAATGAGTGCCAAGGAAAATAATTATCTGAGCTGAAAACTCAGATAATAAGACACATAGGTACGTTCACGATAAGCGTATTTGGTTTATCAACATTATCCAAGGACATAGTGACATAATATTTTAAGTACTTGTCATCTGCATTCTGAAATGATGTGAGATACTTAAAGCTGGTCTAATAGGTATTCACTTGTTTTAACAAAAACATGGTAAGTATAGTGACCTGCTTTCATGAGTAGTGTGTGGTACTTGGGATAGAACTAGGAATGAGGCCTTTGCGTCTTCAGCTCTGCTTAAATTTTTTGTTTGTTTTGCAACAGGGTCTCATTAAGTTCCCCAGACAAGACACAAACTTGAAATCCTCCTGCCTCAGCCTCTCAATGTTAGAATTACAAGCATGTACAGCATGTCCAGCTTGACCTGCTATTTTTGTTTGAAGGTACAACTGGCCTGTTAAGGAGAGTAGTAGACATATATTTTAGGTCCCCTTAGCTTTTGGGATACACAGTCACCTTAGGCCACAAGATATTCTCTAATTATGAAACAGTGATGCTATGATCAGTGAGATAGTTTTGAATTTTTAGCTTTAAATTCTAAATATTAGGATAAATGACTAGTTTTAAAAATAGTGTATAAAAAAAGTTTCAAATAGCAAGAGCCAAAGTTTAAAACCACTTATCTCTGTAAGCTGTTTTTTTCTTTCATGACTTTCTAAAGAAAGGAATTAAGAAAGTATTACTTCCCCATTCCCAACAGTTTAGTGAATACATTGTCCTGAATGCTTTCCTTCTTCTCTTTTCAATCACTAGAAAATATTTTCATGCTGTATATTCGTTTGATTTTGAACAAGCAATACCATCCCTCATATGTCTTTATCTCACATGTGAGAAGAGGAAAATGTATAGGAGGGAGGTGGGGAGTAAGTAGAGGAGGGATGGAAATGAGAAATGAAAATTCCAGGAGAGGAAATTTCCCCTAATTCTGCGTTTGGGAGTACACTTGAGATGCACAAAACCAATTTTAGTTCCAGGATACTTCCTGCACTTTAAGGTCTTTACAAGCTGTGAATCTCACACTGTTTGTAAGTGTCTCTACAATATAGTCCCCTGGGGCAAGCCAGCTACTCAGTGTGCTAATTCTGGGCCTGCTTGATCTGAGACCTTCCACCATTCTGCTCTAACTCAGGAGTGGACAGCCGAAGGCAGCATGTCTCATGTCTCATGTGCTACCTTGCTTCTAGGCAGGCTGTACTGTTATAATTTCTTTAGAAATAGCTTGCCAATCACAACTATTCCAGGTCATTCTTGCCTCAAACAAAGAATCAGAGGAGACAAAACAATAACAGTGCCAGAAAGTTTGTTTGAAAAGTGCGGGGTGAATGGGTAAGACAGAAACCAGCTCTGCAGAGTGAACTTGGGCCAAACAAAAAGAGGATACAAGCAACACTGCATCTGAGAAATGGAGCGTGGACCATTGTGGAAACTCACCCATGATAGCAGCTTTCTACGATGGCCACTGTTCTTTCATGTCACCCATATTTTGTGGGAGCTTGCAAGAAGTTCTACATACAGGATCCTTGAGTTGCCTTGCCTCTTGTAATTGACAGATCCTGCTCATTTTCCCCCAGCCAGCTTTGCCACACCATTTCCTACATCACTGAAGAAATGTAATATTCCTTCTTCTTCTCCTCTCCCTTTGCCTGAGGCTGCACCATTTCAAGGTTCCAGCGCTCCCTGCCATGGTGCTGCTTCCTCCAGGTGACCTTGGCCTTGGGTTTTATGAACACTCCCTCCCTCCGCCAAACCAGCCCAGGGACAGCGGTAGCTTTCTACTGTTGCTAATTTTTGTGTTCTCTCCATCATCAACTTCTTTCAGCTCTCTGAATACTTGCCATAAATTTTGTTTTAAATTCTCTATGTTTCAAATACTAATGAGTAGCTTTTGTTTTCTTGGTGGAAACCCAACTGCTATCATACTCAACAAAACGGTGAGCTATTCCAACTCTGCAGGAAAAGCGCATAGTGAGGGCTTTATTATGAGATGGGACATAGATCTCCTACATAGGACCCTCCCAGCAGTTACTCATTTCCAAAGTTTCATCTTTTAAGTTGCCTTTAGGAGCAGAACATACATAAATGCAATTCATTGTGCTCAAGTTTTGGTCTGGTAAGGCTGGCTGATGCACTCTACAGAAAGATCTACCTTATCAAACACCTTAGACACCTTAGAGATTGAGGCACGAAAGAGTAAATAAATGGAAACATTTTAAAAGGAAACTTTCAAAATCAAACGCTTGCATGAAGATAGACCTGAAATTTTTATGTTTTTACTAAAATACAAAATTCTATTGCCTAGGTGTGGTGGCACACACCTACAATCCTAGCACTTGGGAGGCTGAGGCAGGAGGACAGCCACAAGTTCAAGGCCAGCCGGTACTACATAGAGTACAGGCTGAGACAATAAGTCTCAAAAACACTGAGAAATAAGTGCTGGCCTGACAAGCACAAGGTCATGAGTTCGACCCCTGGTACAAAAACAAAACAAAACACTGAAACAAAAAGAAACTCCTATAAATATAGAAATGATTTTGCACAAATGCATTAAAGTAATTCCTGAATATTTTATATTTGGCTATAAAGTAGTGTTTCCCAAGTTATACAGCATAAAAATAAGCACTGTTTCAAACTGTATCCCTAATCAGGATAGGCTTGGCCCTAAATCATAACTAGCAACATCAGTAACAATTAGTATTAATTTTATAATTGAATTTAAATTTTAAATACTCCAGAATCTGAAAATGTTCATTTTATTAAGTAGATGGAGGATGTTATGGTTTGTGTCTAAATGTCCACCCAAGGTCTCATGTGGTCCTAGGGGCAAGTTTCTAGCATTCGTGACTGATTCATGGTTCAATGATGGCATTATGGGCGTGAATGCTATACCCACCCTAGGGTGGGTAGCCTGCATGCAATGTAACAGTCTTTTCTCTCACTTCTCTTTTTGCTCTTGCTGGTTTTGCTGTTTTTTTGCCACCATGCATCATTGCCCTATGCTATGTGTCATTCTACCTTGGAGGCTGCCAAGTATGGACTGAAACCTCCACAAACTGAGCTAAATAAGCCTTTTCTTCCTTAATTTTGGATGTCAGGTATTTTGTCTTAGCAATGAGAGAAAAGTAACCAAGACAGAGGAACAACAGGATCATTTTATAACACAATTGTGGCAAAAATTTGCATTAAATTACAACCAAGGAAATACGTATTTTAGTTTTTCATAAACGTTTCATCTTTCCAAAGTACTCTTCATCACCTCTGGTCTTCTGGTTCTGGAATTGAGTTGACTTGATTTCTCTACCATCACGGCTCCTGAGAGCATCTGTACACACCTACTGGTTACTCGATACAGACCTATCAGATAAAATTAAAATGCTGCAATTTTACCAGAATAATGCACTCTTGTCTTATAGATGATTCTCAGTATGATGACACTTGATAATTTTAGGTTTGATTTACTAGCCAAAGGTGATATACTAAAAACAACAAAGATTTCCTACACTAAAACAAACCTTCAAGATTTTCCCCAGGATGACTCCAAAAATAAAAAAATAAAATGCAAATCAAAACATATAATCCTACGCAAGTATTGATATCTAACTTCTAATGCTAATTTACATATTGACTCACTTGATTGTTACTTAAACCTTTATAGTGTACTTAGGTATTTAACTTTTTTCCTCATATCAAATATTTCATGTTATACTGATAAAGGGCATAGGACATACTATCATAGATAGCTAAATTAGGTAAAAATATTGTAGGCAATCAAGACAGGGCTGGGCCCTGGAGACATCAATGCAGACAACAACTGTGGCTGGCAGCGTGTCCACCGAGAGCAGGCTTTAAGAAAAAGAACTACTCACCCATACACGTCCCCTAGGGATGAACAGCGGGGACTGATATTCTAAGTAGGCAGCAATCACCTTGGAGTGGAGACCAAACCTCCTTACTCACCCCCATCCCTTCCAGGAAAGTCCCTGTCCATCCCACGTGCACTTGCTGCATAATTTGCTTCCCAATTTGATCCCCATTTAATCAGTACTACCCAAGCGGCTATACTTGTAACCTTATTGGTTCACCAATCTTGTCCCACTTAATACCCACCTTGTGATTTTCCACTGGACCATTATTACCTCAGCAACTATACTTGTGATGATTATAGTTATGTCCCACCTTAAACCCTCCTCCCCTCGTGGCTTTGCTCAATAAACACCCTTGGGGTTGGCAGGCAAACCACTTTCCAGACCCTCTTCTCTCCCTCTTAGAATCTTTCAATAAATTCTTCCTACTCTTAACCTCCATTGTTCCTAGCATTCATTCCTCGATTTTAGAGAACACAAACTTGGCATTCTGGACATCTAGCAGGTTGGGAGTTATATTTCTCCTACATCAATCCAACTGCCAAATAATCTAAATAAGGGAAATACTATAACTCTCGGGCAGGCGGCATTAACCTGGACTTCTCCACTAGGAAATGCAGGCCCACTAGTTTAAATAATTTCCCCCAAATAAAATAAATTTGCTAATAGGAAACAGAGGGAATCCAACTTCAAAGTTAGTCCTTTTCTGGTTCTCTGAGACAGTATCACCATGCAACTCAGGCTGCCCTTGAACTCATATATAGCCTAGCCTGGCCTCAAACGTACAGTGATCCTCCTGCCTCAGCCTCCCAAGCGTTGGGATTACAAGGGTGCACCACCACACCCAGCTAAAGCTAATACTCCTCACGGTAGTAATTCAGTGTGATCCTGGAACAAGCAACATTACCTGGACAGTTGTTTGAAATGCAGCTTCCCAGGACTCCTTACCCCATGACACCCCAGAGCAGGGCCACTGATCTATGTCAAATAGCCCACCCAATGATGGGCTGATGCATGTTCAACTTTGAAAGTCAATGCTCCAACACACATTGTCCTTGAAGCTTTACTTGGAGCATGGTGAAATACAGTCTGTCCTAAGCAACATTTTTGGATTCCTTGTTAATAGAATGATTTAACAATTTTTTGACATCACAATGGTGAAAACATGATACATATCCAGTACCTTTGATTTTGAACTTTCATCTTTTCCTGGCTAGCAATGTGTATGATACACTCAATGCTGGACAGTAACAGAGAGCTATAGCCCTCATTCAGCCTACAATCATGAGCGTAAATTGATACCCTACAGTGTTCTGTGTTACTAAGCTATGATATTTAGTAGGTTAGGTGTATTAAATGCATTTTCAACTTTAAATATTTTTAATTATGGTGGGCATTTAGGATGCAGGTTGAGGAGTACCCATGCAATTGTACACATTACTTCACTGGTCAAAAGAATTTAGTGTATTATACTTTATTCTAGAAAAGTATGTCAATGCTAGACCTAAGTAAAAAGTTGGATGTTACTTATGTAGTCACTGGATTTTCCTCATAAGGGGGAAAAAAAAAAAGTAAAAGCTATGCCAAATAAGCAAAGGCAGTAATACTTAAAAAGACTTTTTCTCCCCTAATGTCCAAGACTCTTGAAACAAATGTTCTCCCCACCTTGCAAGGACCTACTGAAATTAATGGATGCTCTCACATGACTGACTTTATTATTACTCACCATAATTAACATTAGGTACAAGAGAACCAAGTAGATAAATATTCAATGCTTAACATCCAAGGATCTAAAAGTTAATAAAAGTAGCTGGCTATTAAGTAAGAAATTGTGTATGAAATTAAAAACTAAAAATTTCATGATGTGACTTGTAAAAAGTCTGTTTAGAAATTTTCCAACTTCAAAATACCATGAAGGAAATGTTGCCTTCATTTGAGTGTTTCTCTGCCCTAAATCCCAACCCCAAAGGAAAATTGTATTTTTGGCACTGAAATTCAAACTATCCCACCTGATGCTGCTATCACTTCACATGAACGTTTTGGCAAGTGTGCCTCACCAGAGTACTAATTATTGTGCATAGGAAATTTTTCTTTAAATACATGTCAGTGATTCATTTGACATTCTAATATTTAATACATATACTGAATATAGGAAATTTTATAGAAAATAATTTTTAAATAAAGTGAATATTCAAATGTTTAGTTTTTAAGATATATAAATCACAAATTTTTAGATAATCAAAAACTCAGAATGCAAACAAGGTAACCAAGAAGAGTTAAAGGTAAAATAAACATTTTTACTTCCAGGCAATCTTTATTCCTGATGACAAAACAAAAAGGCTTCCTAATAAAATAATGGCAAATTTACAAGGTAATTATTTGCTTCTAATTTATAGTAAACTCTTCTTCTATCCCATTTATTAAATGTTCTTGAGATGTAAAGGAAAATCCTGTGTATATACAGTGTATCTATGCTATTAATTCTTGTATAGGCAAGTAACACTATGAAATAAGACATGGTAATTAAAAATTCTGTAACAATATAAAAAAACTACCTCGATTTATCTAAATGGAATTGTGAGAACATGAAAGAGATATCAAAATACACTGGCATGGTGATGCACACCTGTAATCCCAGCACTCGGGGGGCTGAGGCAGGAGGATCACTGCAAGTCTGAAGTCAGCCTGAACTACAAAAGTTATGTCTTTAAAAAACAAAAATAAATTCAATTTCAAATTCTTTAAGCTGAACATCTCATAAATGTAGTATGAATTTTTAAGTCAGCATACAGTATTTTACCCATGTAAGTCTGTAAATGTCAGATAATATTCATCTATTTCTGTAAATTCTTACTGAAATATTATTTAGTAATAAAGACTATTTCAAAAGGAGAGCAGGGAGAAATGTAGCAGAATTATAACAACTGGAACTGCCTAAGTTGAAAATAACATTTATTTGCTAATAAGATTTTGGAAAAACACTAATTTATAATTAATTTCTTCTTTATCCTTCTTCAAAGACATTTTACCTCCTCAGCCAGCAAACTGAGGATTAGTGCTACTGGCCTTCTGAGAAAACCTGGCTTCCAGAGGAGCCATACCTCCAACCCCAGACTGGCTCTGCCTGATTTTCAAGTGGGCATTAGCATTCTTCCTGAAACAAGGCTGTGTACCTATATTCAGAACACTCACATTTAACCTTGACAGCTCAGAGTTTCAGCTACAAAACAATGAATTTCATTTGTCAAATGTCAGGGAAAAATTTTTAATATAAGGAATTAACTAAGCCAAAATGACAGAAGCCAAAAAATCAATTTAAAAAAATCTAAATTTATTTAAAGGAATAAATATAGGTGTATTTACACACACCTAATGGCCTTTCTAGGCACCAGAAAGCATTCATCGAAGCACCTGTAAAGCTGCCCCACTTTGCAATTTCACTGTGCTTGAGATTTTGATGATCATTTAAGAGCAAGTCTTTGTAACAAAATAAGACTTCCTTCAATCAAGGTCATAGTTTGAAATATACAATAATGGGGTTTAAATTATTTATGAGAAGTAGAGACTGAAAATAAGGTATCAAAAATTCCCATGTATCTTTAGATTCAGAAAAATATAGCTAGAGGCCTAAATTTTTCGAGAAGGGGAAGGACATGAGCAGCAGCTGGACTGTGACTTTTCCTCAGCACTCCCAAAGTAACACAGATGCTGTGGCCCAGGGCCTTGCTGCCTAGTTGCAGATAATCCCCAGAAGGAAACTGAGCCAGCACTTTTGTTTGTTCAAGAGACAGGGTCTCTTCATGCTGCTCAGACTGTCTCCAAACTTTTGGGCTCACGGGATCCTCTTGCTTCAGCCTCCTGAGTAGCTGAGATTACACACGTGCACCAGGGCACCCAGGTTCCCATACTTTGCTTGAGAGGCTGAACCCTTAAATACAAGTATGTGGCGAGGAGGTCTTCAAGCGCTCACCGCCAGTCTACAGCATTCAGACACAACAATCATCCAGATAAACAAACCTTGAAAGAGAAGGTAATAGGAAGGCAAGCAAAGCAGCAGTAATCCACTCTCGCGGTTAACCAGATTAGTGGCACTTCTTTCTGATGCAGTTCTTCCACTAAAAAGCAGTCATCTAGTGGGAGAAGTACCTCTGAAGATCTGTCTAGCAGATTAACAAAGACCTACTAACCAGTTTCACAATCCTAAGTAACAACACGACGTGTGTGGTGTGAGAATAGTGCACGTGAACAACAAAAAGACCCTGAGTTCAACCTCTGTTCCTACTATATTTCAAGAATTATTTAAAATTTTAGTTTTAGCTCCTTGGCTTCAACTATCTTGCCCTGTAAAAAGATCTTTGTGAGCTGTTAAAAGGCAGAAACAAAAAATGAATGAACTTCAACCAGAATTAGTCTCCGAGTAACTGAAATGTTATTTCAGGAAGTTCTTGCTAAAAGAAAATTTCTTAAGTCTGTATGTCTTACATGCCTTCATCCAATCAAGCTAAATAGGTCAAAGTATAACAAAATCAACATTACTTTTAAGTTAAGAATTATTGGTAGCACCTGGCTGTTTTTAAGTTTAACATCACAATCTTTTTAATTTATATACTATAACAGTTCTCAGGACTATGTGGAAAGATGGCTATACTTCATTTTAGACTCAAGGTAATAGGAAACAACTTTAAGGATGTGTACAGGATAAACAAAAACGGGTCTGTGCAGTTAACTTTTACAAATCAAATGCATTAAAAAATTTTAAAGAGACCTGAACTATTTTCACAAAACTTGAAAAGGGAATGGATTCTGAGTCAGAAGCCTGTGAATACCGAGACATATGTTCCCTGATAGTGAATAGTTGAGGAACAGATTGGTAAGTGCATGCAAGAACTATGTTTAAGAGTTGCCATTAGGAATATTTTATACTTAATTTAATCTGGGCAAAAGAAAAATCCAAATTAATTTTAAAAGTAGCATCGCTTCTAGACTTTCTTTTTTGATGTTTTGCCCACTGAAAATTTACTTAGGAAAACAAGTTATTTAAAGAAGCACCCAGTTCTAGAGTAATTTGACACATTATACAGTGCGAAATCACTTGATACGCCTATGATACACAAACACACATATAAACATTTTATTTTAATAATACTCTATCACTTCAATTTAATCATTCCATTATGAAAATTTCTTAATTGAAGATAGAATATTTCTTTAAAACTCTAAATTAAACAGAGTTTTATCAATTAAATTTATAGCAATACAGCCATTAGAAATACATAATTTTTCATTTTATAATACTTCCCCTTCAAAATGTCATGTTTGTCACATTTTTAAAATACAAGGCACCTAACGCTATGAAAGAATACGGTATGTGTGGTGTAAGTGTACCAGATTTTTTCTCAAATATTTATTCTCTTTGAAGTTCCACCAAATCTGCATAAGCATACTTGTTATATAAACATTTTTTCTGTGTAATTTGTGATACTCTACATAACTCAAAAATATAATCCGTGCCTATTATCAGCTGCTTATGTTAAGCATTTTACCTGTCACCAACACTGATCTATATACTTAAATGATTTCTTGAAAACATTTTTATAATATAGTCCAGTGTTTAACAAATATGTGAAAATAAAGTCTTCAGAACACTAAGATTTTATTCCTTGATTAGTTAAATGATTTCTTCAACTCAAATTCTTGAGATATGTAAGGCAGGGTAGTCCTTTAGATGGACTGTGGTCTGGAACGTCCTGTAATTGTAGTGATATGTACACAGCTACATAGCAAAGTACTTCATTATGAAAATGAAGAAAAGACATGAGGAAAATATATTTAGAGTTTCAAAGAACTGAAACTGTTATTTTTCAGACTAGGCACTGGAACACTTTTCTACAAAAACTTGCCAGAGATTGTCTCTTCGCTGTGTAATATTCCATCACCAGGCTAAAAACAAAGCAGAACAAAATAATAGACATTATTACATTATAATTTTCATAGTTTTTATCTTCTATAGTTTATATTTTTAAAAGCAAATTACAGTGGTACCTTGGTTCAAGAACTTAATTCTTTCCATGATTCTGGTTGAAAACCAAATTGCACGAGAACCAAATCAAATTTCCCTATAAGGTCAACATTGAACCTAACCATTGAATTTGATCTTAACATTGAAATAGATATGTCATATATATATATATATATATATAGGGTCTCTGGACTAGGAAAATGTAGTATTCTAGTAACATTGAAATAGATATGTCATATATATATATGGTCTCTGGACTAGGAAAATGTAGTATTCTACATGGCTCAGTAATTAACATTTACTTAGCTGTAAAAATATAAACAATAAATATAAATCTGAAGTTATGCAAATTATATAGAGAGGAATGGGTGGTAGTAAAGATACAGGACTGAGAGGCAGGCTCATCTATGGGGTGGGAACAGAGATCCTCGTCCACATTAGTGAAAAAGTCAATGAGGATACCTAAAATGGAGAAAATAAGAAACAGAAATAGGGTTGGGTGTGGTGGCGCACTCCTGTACCCCAGCACTTGGGAGGCTGAGGCAGGAGGATTGTTGCAACTCTGAGACCAGCCTGGGCTACAAAGTGAGCCCAAGGTCAGCCTGAACTGCACAGTGAGACCCTGTCTCAAAAAGACAAACAAACAAAACAAGAAACAGAAATATAAATATACTATATAAAGATACAGGGAGGTAAATACCAAAAGAATCATCTAAGAATTTAAAGTGATTTCCTCATAAAGTGGGAAAAGAATGAAAGCAAGAATGGCAGGACAGGGGAGGGTGGGTCAGAGGAAGCTGCTTAGTACAGGAAGTCTCACAGAGTCAGAACTCAAACTATGTGCATGTGTAATCATCACAGCAATAACAACTACATTAAAAAACAACTCAGAAGGATGGGGAATGCAGCTCAGTGGTAAGAGCTTTCCCAGCACGCGTGAGAGACACTAGGCTTAATCCCTACCACCGAGGGAAGGGAAATAAAAAAACCCACCAAAGAAAAACAAAAAACCAACACAATTAGCCTTTGATGGAAAGCAAATTGTTTTTGGTTTTCTTTTTAGACAGGGCCTTCCTACATAGTTTAGGCTGGCCCTGGACTCACCATGGTGCCCAGGCTGTCTTTGTGCTCACGGTAATCCTCCTGACTCAGCCTCTTACAGGTGTATGCTACCACATGCTAAAGGCAAATTTACCATGAAACTTAAGACTTAAGGCCAAGATGAGTGTTGACAATAGTTGCACAATATTCTAGGTGAGTAGGGAAAACCTAGCTTCAGTTGGAAAATATTTCAATAGAAACTGCCCAAAAATAGCTCAGAAGGCAGGAACCCAAACCTCCAGAACGCTAGATTTCACTGTGCTCTGTTAGTCTAAATAACCAGATTTATACCTACCAAAGATATATATTGGATTTATTTCAAGCATTCATTAGCAAACCATTAACTACCATGTACTATTTGTGTCCTTTAAAAAATATAAAAGATAGTATTTCTTAAAATTTTTAAAATGAAAGGGCCGGGTATCTAGCCCAGTGGCCTAAGCGCCTGCCTGGCAAGTTTGAGGTCATGAGTTCAATCCTCGATGCTGCGCAAAAAAAAAAAAAATTTAAAATGAGTAAATG
The DNA here is from genome assembly GCA_004365215.1 of Cuniculus paca. Lineage (NCBI taxonomy): Eukaryota > Metazoa > Chordata > Mammalia > Rodentia > Cuniculidae > Cuniculus > Cuniculus paca. The sequence continues at coordinate 11,943 of RJWT010035047.1, forward strand.
CTCCTGAAACACTGTTAAATGAAAAAGCAGGGCCGGGGATTTAGCTCAGCAGCACAAGCACCTGCCTGGCAAGCGCAAAATTGTGAGTTCGATCCCCAGTACCAAAAAAAAAAAAAAGCAATCACGGGGTCAGTGGTTCAAGCACTTGCTTAGTAAGCGCAAGGTCATGAGTTCGATCCCTGATACCAAAAAAAACCCGAAAACAAAACAAAAAAAAAGCAATCACAGAATCAGGATTCATGTGTATCAGTTACCTAAAACACTGGTTATACACTAAATTCTTACTTTTTTTAATAGAGAAAAAATATTTTGTTAGAGTATATCATTAACAAAAGATGATCCTTAGCAATAAAAATGAACATTAAAACTTAATGATTACTTAATTTGAGTCAGGCCCTAACGTACTTACCAAGTATTTCATATTTCTAACCATCTTAAAAGGGAGGCTACCCACTGAAGTACTGTTTCACAAACAGGAAAAGTGAGGCATAAAGAGGTTAAGAAATTTACATATGGCCACACAGCCAGCACACAAAAAGCTAGAGCTAAAACACAGGCACTTTCATGCCACCCTGCTGTGGAGAAACTGATTATGGGCTGAAATCTCCAAAACACATTTGAGTGCCCCTATGGTTCTTCCCTGCACTTCTTCCCGAGATTCTAGTTCTGCGGTTTCAGTGTGGCAAAAGTTTTAGGACTGAATCATGATTCCTGGTGCATGGTCTTTGAGCCGCTCCAGGTGCTATTCCTGCTATGTGTGTGCCTGAGGCATCAACCTCCTGTATGCTGTTGTTTACATCCGGTTAACTGGTATGAAGACAGCTGTTACTGTGTTTTTGGAAGAATCTCGACAGAGTGCATTCCAACAACGGGAGCGGCTGCTCTCCGGTAACCAGCTCAGAGGGAAGGCAGAGGCAGGCTCTGCTCAGAGCGCATTCCATCGGACAAAGGGAAATGCTGCTTGCTGGTAAGGAGCTCAGACGGAAGGCAGAGGCAGGCTCTGCTCAGAGTGCATTCCAACAACGGAAGAGGCTGCTCTCCTGTAACCAGCTCAGAGGGAAAGCAGAGACAGGCTCTGCTCAGAGGCACTCCAACAAAGGGAGAGGCTGTTCACCCCACCCTTTTGCCTGGGGCGGCTCAGCACCTGCTGCTCTGGACCTGGCTTGAGTTGAGGGCGGGACGGCGAGTTCCATCAGGCCATGCGGCTTGGGAGTTCTCCTGGAGACTGGTGGAAGTTTGTGTCCATCCCCCATCACCCACGGACGTTTGGGGCGTCCCTGGGGTCCTGCCTGCACCCCGCCCGCTCTCCGGGAGCAGCGTGGGGGCGGCTGCTCTGGGCCCAGCTTGAGTTGCAGGCCAGTACAGCAGACTCCACCTAGCTGTGCAGCTTGGGACTGGACAACCAGACCCATAAAAATCTGCGCCCATACCCCTTAGGCCACGAACATTCGGGGTGTCCCTGGGGTCCTGTCTGTGCTCCGCCCGTTCACCTGGATCTGCCTAGTAGCGGCTGCTCTGGGCCTGACTTGGGTTGGGGGTGTGGCCAGCGAATTCTACCTAGCCTTTCAGCTTGGGACTTCCCCAGGAGCCCGGTGGGGGTTTGTGTCTGTCCCCCATTAGCCCAGGACATT
>RJWT010035048.1:0-13557 GCA_004365215.1 Cuniculus paca
TCCCTACTTGGGTTTGCTAGTGGGAGGAGTAGGGTTCGTCTGGGGTGTGTTGAAAGGATGAACGTGTGGGTTTGGGGCTAGGGCGGGCTGGGAGGGAGCCTGCGTGGGCCCCTAGCTTCCCCGCCTGATGGGCTATCTTCTGCCCTTGGCAGCCTTCGCTTCAGTGCCAGCACCTCTGCCTTCCATGCTGGGCCGCTGTGGAGAGCTACCTGGGAGGGCTGGCAGTGCCCACCTGGGGGGTCCTCTGTATACCCAGCTATCCAGACCCTTCCCCCCGGGCCTGCTTTTCCCTGGGCCTCTTTTGCTTACTTTCTCCAGATCTTTCTCTGTCTCTTCCTTTCTATCTCTCTTTCATTTCTTTCTGTTTCTCTTTGTGCCTTTCTCCCATGTCTGCTGTACCATTTCTCTCTTCTCATGTCCCTGACCCAATTCCTTTCTTTCTCTCTTTCTCTCTGCCCATGTACACACACACAGGCCCCTCTTCAGATGGCATCTCAGGATTACACACACATGCATTCCATATATCAAAGTGATACTCACACAAGGCAAGCACTCAGCGACTGTCAGGTGAATGCATGAAGGAGTGAATGAATGAGTGAATGACCAAATGGCAAAGCTGGAAGGGACACTGAAACTTGTTTAGACTAGTGGCTCCTCGTTGTTTCAGAGGTCACAGTCCTGAGACTATGAAAAATGCCACATGGTTTCCCATAGTTTCAAGTGCTTTGCTGAGGCCCCAAAGCTCATTTCTGGTCCTCCAGGGGAAGCAGCCTTCATTTTTCTGGTGACAAAGCTGAGGCCCTGAGCAGTGCCAGGGCTGGCCCTAGGACACAAGTCTGTGGCAGAGCCAGGCTGGGGTTCCAGAGTCCTTCCCATCCACCGGGGAGCAAAGCTGTGTTATTCCAACAAGTCCTTGATGAGTATCTTGAGGGGTAAGGGAATAATGGAGAACAGAGCACCAGAGTGGTGGGAAAGCCAGGACAGTGAATAGGGCAGAAGCCAGGGGGCTGTAGAGGCCTTTCGCTGGTAGTCAGGGAAGACTTCCCAGGAGAGGCGGCTCCTTCTAGAGTTGTACCCAGGCAGTGGCAGGGCTGGGAGGGGACGCCAGAAGCCAGTATGAAGCCACCCTGGCTGCCTTGGTCTGGCAGGGGGTCACTTGGGGAGTCGTGAGTGTGGATTTGGAGAGGCATGCATGGGGATCTGGAAATGGGGCTGCAGAACTTGGCCTTGATCCTGGAAGGCAGGGGCAGCCCTGAAGCTTTCCAGGTAAGGAAGGCCGATGGTCAGGATGGAGGAGGCTGCTAGCCAGGACACCACTGGGTTTATGGGATCACAGGAGCTGGCCAGCCCTGTGAGAGGGTAGAAGCTGTGTGTGAAGCTGTGTGTGTGTGTGTGTGTGTGCGCGCAGTTGTCTTTTCTTTCTACTTAGTCCTTGTCCACACCAGCTCCTTCCCGCCCCCTGGCTCCGCGCTACCTCCTAGAGAAACCAAGGCCTGTGAGAGCCTCACTGCACCCCAACAGGCACCCTGGGCACCACTCAACATGCTCATCTTTCAGCAGAGCAAAGTGAGGCTCAGAGCGGTGGGCGTGGTGCCCTGCCAGGTTCAAAACACAGGAGCCCATCCCGAAGTTCCGAGTCCCTCAGCCTGGTATCAGAAAGGTGTCTCTTGGGCAAAGGGGTTCTTGCCTGCGTCCCTTTTCTCAGCATCCGCAGGCTTGGTTCCTGGCTGAGGCGGGAAGGCTGAGAGCAGACGGCAGGGCGTCTGTTTTGCTTTGTGAGGTTTTAAAAAAATCATTTCCGGCCTCGGAGGCAGCAGCAATTACTGCCGGCTCGCTGGGGAGCTGTTTGCCGCCTGTCATCGGCCCAGGGAAAGGGTCCCTAATGGAGGCCCTGCGGCCAGAGCGCGGGGTAGTGGAAATAGCGCTCAAAACAAAGGCACACTAATGGTCTCGGCAGGCGGGCAGGCGGGCAGGCGGGCAGGCGGGCAGGCGGGGTGCCGGAGGAGGGCTGAGGCCTGGGGAAGCTGGGGCTGGGCGGGAGGCCTGAGTCCTCCGCGCCCTACAGTGGTCTCCCGACCTCAGTGTTGCGCTGGAAGCCCCAGCCCCCACCCCTGCTCTGCCGCTTTCTGGTGCCGCGCCGCTGGGCTTGACTGTCCCTGCTCAGGCAGAGGGAACTGTCGTGCAGAGGCCCTGGGCTGGCCGGAACCCCTTCAGCTGGGGATTCCCTCTTGAAGAATAGTCTGTGTTTCCAGGTTAGGCCGGCAGGGCTGAGGGACGGGAACCTTGGGGAGGAGGAGCGGGCCAAACCCGTTTGGTGAGGGAAGTGAGCAACCCTTGTCACTGCTCCTCCCAGTGCCTACAGGGCCCCCACATACCTGCTTTACAAATGAGTAAACTGAGGCTCAGAGATTTGCCCTCTCTGAGAACGTGCAGTTACAATTCAAATCCAGATCGCCTGACTTAGCCTCCCCTCCAGTTTCCCGAAGAGCACTTGGCCATGGTGGCGTGAGCTTGGGTGTGCACGAGGGCCTAAGTGGGACCAGATTTGACCCAGGCCAGGTCCCGGCAGGGGTGGGGCCACAGCTGTGCACCCCAGAACCTCTGCTCTGGAGCAACATGGGTGTCCGCCTTGGTCTCCCTCCTGTTGGTCTCCGCACTGGCTCTGGATGCCTCATCTGCTTCTTTCCCTCTGCCCTGTTCTCTGTCCCTGGCCCTCCTGAAGCCCATCCTTAACAGCTCCTATACCTCCCATCCTTCTTTCTCCGCTGTGAATCTGGGTGCTGCTTTCTGGGGTCTAGGGTGACCTTTGTGCTTGTGCCTGATGTGCCCTGGCTTTGCTTCCTCCACCCCTCCCTCTCTGCCTGGCTGGCAGCAGGGACTGGTAAATGCCTGAACTGTAGGGTTGCATACTGGGCTCAGTCCAGGCCCCTACTCACCTCCCTGAGTCCCATTAGTCACCAGCGCACTGGGCTCTGCCACTGGCTCTGCAAGTCATGTAGGTAAGGACAACAAAAAATGGCACCTGCGCCACTTCAGAGGCCTGCACGCCTGTTCCCGGGCCTGCTGCCCACCAGCCCTGCCCTGTTGCTGGTCCCTGCACATTCCAGCACTTGCCGGTCCTCTCTGAGGCCCCGATGTGTGGGAAGAAGAGATGGGAATTCCACTGGGGAACCTGCTCCATCCCACAGTCCTGCAAGGGCCAGAGTGTTTTCACTCTCCTTAAATCTCCCTAGACTTGTAATTCCACTGCTGTCTCCCTGAATACGTGCGGGTGGCCTTGGGAGGTGCCCTGCCCCCAACTGCCGGCTGCAGCACTGCTGACCCGCTGTGTCAGGCCTGCCTGCCAGGGAACCTGGCTATGTCCCCATCTTCACTGTGCTTCTGTTTTCTGTCTGTAAGGAAAGGAAGCCCGGCGGACATGGGGGTGGGGGTAGGGGTGTGCACAGCTGTAATGCTAGCCACTCAGGAGGCTGATGCAGGAGGGTTGCAGGTTTGAGCCCAGCCTGGGAAATTTAGCAAGACCCTGTCAAAAAATAAAAAATAAAAAGGGGTGGGAATGTAGCTTGGTGTTCCCTGGGTTTAATCCCCGGGGCCAGAAACAACAACAAAAAGAGAGTGCCCACAGCCGCTTCTGGTTGCTGTGAGAGTTAGGGCTGGGGATGTAGCTCAGTTGGCAAAGCACTTGCCTAGCCTGTGTGAAGCTCACAAAAAAGGAAAAAGAAACCTCGGTGAAACGTGATGATATGCTGCCGCATGCTACGTCAGTGAGTAAGCTCAACAGTATGCCATCGAGTGGAAAAGCTGGTCACAGAAGAGCACATATTGGGGCTGGGGGTTTAGCTCAGTGGCCTAAGCGCCTGCCTGGCAAGTGCAAGGTTGTGAGTTTGATCCCTGGTGCTGCGCAAAACAAACAAACAAAAAAACACATACTATGATTCCATCTATATGAAATATTCAGAATAGGGAAATTGGTAGAGGCACAACACACATTTGTCCCAGAGGCTGGGGAGAGGCGGGGCGGGGAGCGACTGCTTCATCGGTACAGGGTTTCTTTGGGGGTGGTGGAAGTGTTTTAGGACAAGATATAGATGGTGACTGCACGGCACTGTAAATGCATTAAGTGCTACTCAATTGTTCACTTTAACGTGGCAAATTTTATGTTATATAAATTTCTCTTCAATTAAAAGTAATGAACTAATTAAATAAAAAGGAAATGGTCTATGGTGCATGCCAGGCTGCCTACTTTATGGGTGTTTACACATTTAATTCTTACAGTAGTCTGACCAGGCAGCTGCTAGCCTTCTCCCCATTTTACAAATTAGAAAACTGAGGCACAGTATCATGGGGCACTTATCCTATAGCTAAATGTTCTCTCTTAGTTCTTATTGGCCAGGGCTTATCTGTGTCTAAAACTCAACAGCGTCCTTGTACCCCAGGGTCTAATGCATCCTGCACTCTGAAGCCCGCCCCTCCCCTGTGTTAGTGCGTCAGTCCTCCAAACAAACCCTCAGCCAGCGGCACAGCTGGGAGAGAAGCTCAGAGAAGGGAAGTAGCTCGTGCAAAATCACAGGGAAAGTCCAGGCACAGTGGCAGCTTACACCCTCATTGACCTCACCTGTAAATCCTGGGCCTCCTCCACCAGCCCCTAGCCTTCTGCCTGGTGCCCCTCCTGCGAATGGAGCAGGGTCTGAGGCTGCAGAGACAGTAAGGGCCCCCGACAAGGGTTTGCTCTGTGCAGCAAAGGAAACCACACCCACTGGGAGCAGCCCTTCTTTGATGTCTCAGATTTCATTCAAAATCCATGGATTCTGGGCTCTCTGTAACAGCTTCATGTTTGTTTTGATACAAATGCGACCTCCTTTCTCCGTTTTTCTGGAGTGATGTGGATTCCTCCAGAAGTTGTTTCCCTGGTTGGAGCAGCACAGACCATGCAGGTCACCCACTCATTTTGTGTCTCCAAGTGTGCGTCGGGCCTTGTCCCTCCCAGGACAAGTGTCAGAGGTCCAGCACAAGCAAGGCCTTGAGGTAGGGGACCCTGGTGACTCTTAGGGTAGCCTGGTGGCCACAGGAAGCCAGAGCTGGGGAAAGTGATGGCTGCCCACTGTCATACACACTTCCGCCAGCCCTAGCCCCTTTGGACCAAGAAGAAAGCTTTCGTGGGTACTGTTTCGAATTTAGCACCTAACCTTCACCGATCTCCCTTGTTAATGAGAAACATTAGAGGTGGAGGCCCAGAGGCCCAGCAGGCTGCCCTCCCTGGCCGGGATTTACGGGTGCTGTTCAGTTTTCATAGTGTTGATTTTTACAGTTACCCTCTATTTATGGCAAGTGAGGCTGATTTCCCATTTATGGCCGTCATAAAAGTCTCCTTTTAAGCTGAATTTATTTAAGTAAAACAGGGAAGATGCTTTGAAAATAAATATTAAGTAAATAATAGTGCTGGTGATACAGGGATCTGTGGAAATGGTGAAGGAGGTCCCCCAAAGGCTAGATTCAGGAAACCCTTTCCCGGGCTGCCCTTTCCTCTCTGAGTCTCTCCTGACTCTGCAACCCCAGTCGGTCTTCAAGTCCAAGTGAGCATATCTCCCCCAGACTCCCGGGTATCAACTCAAGCTTGCACCTCCTCCCAGAGCTCCTGCGTACAGAGCCCTGCTCACGCCTGGGCAGGGTGTGTGTGTGTGTGTGTGCTTGTGTGCGCGCGTGTGCGTGTGTGTGTGACTCGTGGCCATGGGAACAAAGGCAGTGTTGGTACCACACTCCCCGGCGTGTGTGTCTGTCCCTTCTGTGGACAGTGGGCTCCCTAAAGGATGCAGCCGCTCTGAAACATCTCGGCAAGCCCTGCACCGGGCCCAGCCTAAGGTGGGGGCTCATAAGGGCGGTCATCTTCCTTCTGTTGGCGGGAGGCCTCGGCTCCTGTCGCAAGCTGCTAAGATGTGTGCACGGTCCACCTCTCATGGGGAGGAGGGCTTGCTCACTCTCGCTTGCCTGTTTAAATGACTGCCGCCAATTCACCTGTCATCCTCGTGGCTGCAGGCAGCCTTGCAGGGGCCATGGGCTGCCCAGGAAGACACAGGCTCAGGAGCCTCCCTGGGCCAGCCCTGAGCAGTGCCTGCACCTTCCCCAGGAGGAAAGGGCTCTGGCTGTGGCCTTTGGGCTCTGTTACCCTCCAGCCTTCTCAGTCCCTTGGGGCTTTTTCCACCCGCTTTATCTGGTTTTCCTTTAGGGAGGGTTGATGCCTCCTGGTTTTAGGAGCCAGGTGAGATGAACAAGCCGAAGAGCTTAGATCTCCTGCAGCCCTGTCTCTGAGAGAGCCACTCCTCCGCTGCCTTCCTGACCCCGAGCCACGCCCCTGCGGCTCACCACGCAGCTGAGCTGGGCATAGAGCAGGAAATGCCCCACAGAGGGTCGCACTTGTTAGAGCTGAAAAGGAGAGAAGAGTCCAGCTCTGGGTGGGGATTTTTTTAGTCATTTCTGGGGCTGTGATCTGACTTTGTCCCTTCAACACTGTGTGGCCTCAGGCACTGACTCCTTCTCGGAGCAGCAGTACTGCTGCTCACAGTGCCGATTAGAGCTCACCCACATCCTGGTTTTCCAGTACGAAGTAGGGTCCTGTGTGTAGTGCCTGGCATATAGGAGGGCTTTTCTGCCTGCCACCTGCTGGAGAAGGACAGGAGCAAGGCTGTAGGGGCCATGCCAACCCTGCTAGTCTTCGGACTCGGTGCAGTGATGGTGCCAGCAGAAGCTGAGCAGAGTTGGACTCTGCAGTCCTGAGGCCTGAGTTCAGATCCCAGTGGCTGCTACCCCTGACTTGCTCCGTGACCTTGTGACACGCCTTCCTGAACCCCAGTTGCCATGGCCTACAGAGTCACTGTGAGAGTACAGGAGTCAGGCCATTACCTTTGTGGCATGCAAGGGCCTCCGATCTGAAAGATAACACAGCAGAGCTTCAGGCTGGGCCCTGCGCTGGGTACACAGCTGTGGCTGTGTTCTCTGTAGCCTCTGTGTGTCGTCCTGTTTATTCTTGGTTGTCTCCCACAAGAGGACTTGGTGGGCTGTTTGCCATCTCTCAGCCTCATGGCTCTTTTATCACTTTTTTTTGGGGGGGGGGGCACTGGGGATTGAACTCACAACCTCACACTTGCCAGGCAGGCACTTAGGCCGCTGAACTAAACTCCCCAGACCTTGTCTTTTTGAGACAGGGTCTCACTATGCCGTTCAGGCTGGCCTTGAGCTCACTTTGTAGCCCAGGCTGGTCTCTAACTCTCAGTGATCCTCCTGTCTCAGCCTCCTGAGTGCTGGAATTACAGGCCTGCGCCACCACGCCTGGCTTGTTTATCATTTGTAACTGAAATCCTCTGGGTCCATACCTGACATTCCTTTCTTATTTCATTCCTTCTTTTATTCATTGATTCATTAATTCATTGTTTCAGTACATGCTGATCCCCATGTGCAACCCAGGGTAACTCTCAGAGACACCAACATGAGGAGGATTTGGGACCCTCAGGGAATCAAGTAGGGTTTCCGACCTGGCCTGGGGAACAGGGACTGGGCAGAAGGCCACTGTGAGGGCCACATGAGCCAGGATGTCAGGCATTGTGTGCTGGCCCTCCCCAAGAATGACGCATAGAAGTAGCCAGAGGGCCATAGGTGCTTAGGCAGAGCCAGAGTCTGTGAGCCTGACCAGGACCCTGAGGGCTGGCAGCTTCCCAGCCGGATCCCAGTATGAAAGGCTCTGGTCGGGCTGGGGACACAGCTCAGTGGCACAGCACCTGCCTGGCAAGCTTGAAGTCGTGTGTTCCATTCCCAGTACAAAAAAAAAAAAAAAAAAAAAAGGCTCTGGAAGCCCCAGCAACCTGGAGCAGGGGAACCGGAAGTGTCCCCACTGCCATTAGGCCACTGCCTGTGTCTCTGGGGGACCAGTGGTATCCCTGGGCTCCTGCTCTGTGCCTGGCATTGTCCTAGCTGCCGGGATGCGATCCGTGCCTGTAAGGAGCTTGTGCTCTATTTGCAGGACTGGCAGGAAAAGAAAGAAGTGAGCAGAAATGTAACAGGTTAGGAGGCGCGGTCAGAAACGCTGGGAAGCAGGGTAAAAGGGGGCTGGGAGAGGGGCTCGGTGGAGGCCTCCCTGAGGAAGCGGCACAGGAGCAGAAGCATGAAAGGGGCACAGAGTGAGCCCTGAGGGTGGGGGGACACAAATCCAGAAAGTGTGTGTTGTGTGGAAACCCTGCGCGTGGGAGCCACAGAGTGAAATGCACACAACCGGAAGTCATCGTTCGGCAGCGTCAGGTGCATTCGGGTCACTGTGGAGCCATCGCCACCATCCAGCCCAAGAAATTTTGTTTGCTTGTCTGTTTCATGGTGTTGGAAATTGAACCCAGAGAACTCGGGGCTGCCCTAACCCTTTTGATTTTTTATTGTGAGACAGGCTGGTCTTGAACTTGCAATCTTGTCACAGCCTACCCAGAAGCTGGGAAGGGGCCGGGAATATAGCTCAGCAGCATAAGCACCTGCCTGTCAAGCGCAAGGTCCTGAGTTCGAGTCCCATTACCGAAAAAAAAAAAGGCGCCAAAGAGAAAACAAAACAAAAAAACTCCTAGAAGCTGAGATTACAGGTGTGGACCACCACTCCCAGCTTCCAGAAACTTTTTATCACCCTGCACAGACTTGCCCGTTCCAGTGGTTGCTCCCCATCACTCACTCCCCCAGCCCCTGGCAGCCACCCTCCTCTCTGTGAACTGGACTGTTCTGGGGACCCCACATAAATAGAACCACACCACATTTGTCTTTTTGTGACTGCTGTGGGTGACTTAGCCTAATGTCCTCAACGTTTATCCAGTGTGGCTTCCTTCTGTCAGAAATTCCTTCCTGTCTGAGGCTGCGTGATAGTTCTGCACAGGATTCTGTATCCATTCATCACAGTGTGATCTCGTAAGAGACGGGGCCTGGGCTGAGGGGTGACTGAGCAGCCAGCAGAGCACCCCGTGCTGTCTGAGTTTCCTGGGCAGATCTGTCCTTACCCCTCCCCCTGCCCCTGAGGGGAGCCCGATCTCCTCCAGCAGCGGTTGCTGGCTGGGCTGGGAACAGTGTCTGCAGGCTTCCTGGAGGAGGCAGCCTCCCACCAGATTGGAGGGGCTGGGAGGGCTGTGCAGAGGGAGGAGGGAGATTGGGGATGCACCAGAGGGTCTCGGTGGGGAATCTGGGTTTAGCGATGAGGGAGTTGAGGGAACCTGGGCTGCCGCAGCCTGAAGGAGCCCAGCCACTTCTGGGAGGCAGAGCAGTGGCCCCAAAGGAACCTTGAGAGGAAGACGCAGGGCCCAGTGCGGGCGAGAGACAGGTGCTGCATCTGCTGCATGCTCCAATGAGACAATTGGAAACATCTTTAAACATCTTTCTGGTGTTGGGAGTTTGGAGTTTGGAGTAAGAAGACGGGAAAGGGAGTGCCATTTATTGAGCCCTACTGTGTACCAGGAAGGAGGCATAGGTCACCTTGTGTTGTTCTCTCAATGCTGTCTCTCTGCCCCTTTTCAAGTAAAGAAACAGGCTCAGAGAGGCAAAGGGGCCTGCCCAGGACACACAGCTATGAAGGGGCAGAACAGGATTCCAGCACATCCTGAAGGCAAAGCCCTCACTTTTTGTGCGGGATGAAGCCTGGAGTTTGGGGGTTGGGGGCTATTGGGACCTGGAGTTGGAGGTCAGACCAGGCCCTCCAGATCATCTCCAACCCTGCCCAGAAGCCAATCCCTGGCTCAGGCTGGGCCCACAGAGGCAATGCCTGCAGCCAGTGTCCCCAGTACTGCCCAGGGTTAATGAGTGCATTGCTCCCCCAATCAAGAGCAGAGAGAAAGAAGACGGTGCACTGAGTCCCAGCTCTTCTCCTCTTTCTGTGGAATCCTAATATGCGGGTTCTGGTTTTAATTGTCTTCTCTTGGGCCTGGCCCTGCTTAGACCTGGGGGCTGGAGAACACATTTCACTCTTGCACCCAAATCTATAATTATTCCAGCCCCCTGGAGATGGCTGCAAGTCACCTGGGGTGGAGGAAGCCAAAGAGAAGAGAGGGCTCCTTTGTCCCCAGCTCTGCTGTGGTGCCAATGTGGGGGTGGGACCCTGGAGACTGCAGGGAAGGAATGGGGTGGGGACTGGTGAGGAGGCTGCCTGAGGATATCTAGAAGTTGCAGACTTGCTCTGTAAGGTCCCCTAGGACTGGCTTCGGTTTCACCATTGACTCACTTCGTAGCCTTGAGCAAGTCACAGCTTCTCTGAGCCTCAACTTGTCCATCTGAAAAATGAGGAAAATGAGAGTCATCCCCACCCCGTGGCATCATGAAAAAGTATATGCAAAGAACTTGGCACGCAGCCTGATTGCGCACAGGTTGTCTGTATTTCTTCGACCTCAGAGATTGTTATTATTTCATCCTCATCATCGCCATCATCGGAACACCATGGATCACCCCCCAGGTTCCAGTGCTAAGGGCCTCACAGGGTTAGGGGAGGGAGGAGCTGCTTGCCCACGCTCTGTGGAGGTGGCAGGAACTGAGCTTCCTGTCTTCGGTGATGTGCAAGTGGGAGGCGGCAGGGTGGAGCCTGATGGCTGAACTTTACCTGGTAACTCAGACCAAAGCCTGAGGAGCCGATAGGCCCATGGATCCTGGTCACAGTTGCCATCAGGGCTGGGTTTCGAATGCAGCTCTGTGAGTTTGGGGAAGAATTTCACCTTCCTCACCTGTCAGATGGGACTGGAGTATTTGTCATGGCGTCTGCATGTGCCAGGCATGCAGTCGGTGCTCAGTAATGAAGTCTTTGCTTGAAGCCTTCCTGCCTGTGGCCATCTTTCCCTCCTGCCTCTGCCGTCAGGATGCACCAGGCTTCAAGGCCTGACTTACAGGCCCCTCCTCTCTGAAGCCTTCCCAGGTCCCCTGTCCCCAGTGCAGGCGACCGCCTCCCTTCCCAGTTCCCAGGCACTGCCTGCTCCTAGGACGCACCTCACACTCTGCTGGGTGTCAGAGCCAAGGGCTCACAGCTGCAGGACCTCCACGCTTCAGAGAGAAGAACCCCCGCACCCTACCAGTTATGTAGGCCAGACCCAGGTGTCCCCCTCTCCCCCACTGGCTCCCACCCAGTGCTTCAGTGCTCTCTGGCACACGTGGGCTCCTCCCTCTGGGGCTGGGTGGGGCAGGCCCAGGGCAGGCCTGGGAGGCTCATGCTCTGTGTAATCCTCAGAGCCTCAGTTTCCCTTCCCGTCCTACAGGTACAGTGCCCCTGTCACCACAAGGTCAGAGCTCTTGGGATCCTGAGGGGGCCTCCCCCATGGCATCCCCCTGGCTGGGTCTGGGGACCAAGGTACCTTGGAACCAGAGCCCGCCAGGGCTCCTTCACAGCTAACCCCTTTCCCTAAGCCTTGAGGCCTGGTTCTCCTGTTCCCCGCCCCACTGGGGCTGACCCGGACGGTGCCTCAGGGAAGTCTGCCCTGATTGCCCTGGGCTGTGAGGTACCCCCGGCCTTTGCACTTGGGAACCAGATGCCCACCTAGCAGGACCCTGCAAGTGGGTGTAGCGACCGCTCCTTCTTAGAAAGAGCTCTGCACGCAGGAAGAGCCTGAAGGCACCGGCAGATGGCAGTGGGAGGGCTGTCCCCTGCTGGGCCTGGCTGCCCGCTCCTAACTGCGAGGATAGGCAAAGGGCAGGCTCCCCAGGCCGACACAGGTCACCGCATGCTGGGCCGCTGCCTGCACACGCAGCATTACATTACGGAGGTGTGCTGCGAGCCCATCAAATGCGTTGATTTCCATGGTTTAGCACAAAAAAGGAATGTAAAATGACTCACTAGTAATTTTATTACATGTTGAAATAATAATTTCTTGATATCTTGGGTTAAATAAAATACATTATTAAAATTCATTTCACATTAAAATTTTTTTCCACCTGACTACTAGAAACTAGAATGTTCCGTGTGTGTTTTATAACATGGCTCCATTCTGAGTGGGCCAGGCAGCGCCATCCTGCTTGGCTTTCCTGGGGGCTCACATGGGGGTAGCTGTGCTCTGCTACACCCAGAGCTGGACTGTTCCTCGGGGTGGGGGGACTCAGAACCCCACCTTTCCCCTGCTGCCCCCCACTACCTCCCAGCCCAGGGCACCCCTCTTTCATGGGACCAGAGGGGACAGAAGGGAGCAGGAGAGTGAGAGCCCTCCAGGACTGGGCTTCTCATGTCTGCCTCTCTGGACTTGGGGAGCCTGGTGGGCTGCAGCAGCAAAATGGGAGGGGGCTGACAGACATCACATTTTGTGGGTGACCCGCACATTGCCAGGCGTCTTTCCAGAGCGAGATAATCTCCCTTGAGAAGAGGAAAGGATTCTAATTACTTCTCAGGAAGACATTTGTTTGGGGAGAGGAGAGAGACTGAGCATGTGGCGGGAGGGGTGCTGGCCCCCCAGCCTTGGCTCTATCAGTTACCTGGCAGCGTGGGGGGGCAGTAGAGCAGGGAATTGGGGGGCGGGGCTGGACCCTGAAGGGGAAGGGATGAAGATGCTCTCAAACACCTGGGTGTCCCTGAAGAGGCGAACCTTCAGCAAGTCTGGGCAGCTGCTCTGGCCTGTGCCGAGTGCCCTAAGGAGCTGCCACAGCCAGTGACAATGCCACCAAAGGCAGGAGGTAGGGATCCCCTCAGGGTAGGGGCAGAGAAGCTCTCAGAGGGGGAGACCTCGGGCTGAGCTTCCACTGAGTGAAGAGGGGCCCTGGGGCAGGCCACAAGGGCCAGCCCCACAAAAGTGAGTGGGAGAGCGAGGTTAGCTCCAGGGGGAGGGAGCCCAGGCAGACACCCCTGGGTGCCCAAGGAGAAGTCTGGGTCATCTGGGGAGTGGTGGGAGCCGCGGAGGGTCCTGAGCAAGGGGGAGGCCAGGGCGGATTTGGCTTTCACGAAGATGGTGCTGGCTGCCTACACTGGACCAGGGGTAACCCCGCAGGGGACGGGGTGGCGGCGACTGGGAGAATCAGAGTGTGCTGGTGAGGCTGGCGGCTGCCCCCACCCTCCTGGCCTCCTTGCTCACCACTTCTGTCACTCATCATCTGTCCCCTGCGCGGCCTCCCACGGCTCCAGGACAGAGGTCCAGCTGACGGCTGGGCGTCCAGGGAGACCCGTTCCTTCCTCCCCGACTCCTGCCAGCCTTGCCCACCTGGAGCCGGGCTGCAGCCTGCCCTCCCACTCTTGCTTGTCTGCCTCTCCCGCCCCTGCCCCTCGCTGCTGGGTCCTGAGCCCACCACACCTCCCCTGTTTCTGCGCAGCCCTGTTCACAGAGACGCCGCACGACATGACAGCGCGGACGGGTGAGGACGTGGAGATGGCCTGCTCCTTCCGTGGCAGCGGCTCCCCCTCCTACTCGCTGGAGATCCAGTGGTGGTACGTGCGGAGCCACAGGGACTGGGCCGACAAGCAGGCCTGGGCCTCCAACCAGGTACCGTGGAGAGCTGGCGGGGTGGGTGGCGCTGCCCCGCCCCCCGCCCTCCATCCCCAGAGCTGTTCCTCTGCTGCAGCACCCGCCTGGCACTCCCTTCGCCCGGGGT
>RJWT010035049.1:0-13559 GCA_004365215.1 Cuniculus paca
TCCCAGCTACCTTCCCTCCATCATCAGGTGCTTGTAATTATTCTCTCTCTCTCTCTCTCTCTCTCTCTCTGTATGCATGTGTGAGTGCTTCCACCTTTTTTGTTTCTTTTCCCCTCTCTCCTTCTATTCCTCCCTCCCCTTTCTTATCATAACCCATACTTTAGCACATATGTAATATCACCCATTTTAAATTAGCAGAAAAAGAGTAGAGGAAATAGGGTAACGGTATAAAGGAAACTTCTGTGGTCTCTTTGCAACTTTATCTAAACCTAAAAATATTCCAAATTAAAAATAAAAGGTGTGAAAGCTAAATCTACATATGTCTAATAAGCATAATATATTTGTTTTCCATACAGTTTGCCAAAATTATTTTTGAATTGGATGTAGGACCTACATCTGAATGTTAGCTAAGACATAAGCACCGGTTTTTAAAATAATACGTCATAGCCAGTAGACATTTACATTAAGCTCAGATATGTTGTAGGCATCCTGTATTAGATGCTTTTTAAAATTTAAGACTTATCTACATTTCTCTGTTTGAAACCTTTAGCAACAGATGTATTTTGGAACTCATAGTTGTTCAGATTTTAGGAAACTATTATGAAACATCCTACGTGAAGTCTGGGGCAGCACCTTCTAATGATATTGTAATTTTACAGCAAAATTATGAAGATTCAAGTAAATGAGATAAAGAATATCTTCACATTGGGTCAGGGTCAGTTTTCTAACAATCAGCATTTATTTTAGTTTTAAAAGTTATAAAGATTTAAGAATCTAGGATAATAGATTATAGATATGCATACTGAAAATAGTCCTAAATTATCATCAGGCAGTATTTGCCTTTCCTTACTCTTTCTTTTCTCTGTCTATATGCAGTATTGATTTGACATCAGAAAGAGCAAATAATTGTACTTTACTTATAAAAGTGAAGCCTAAAAGCTAAAATTATATTTTTGTCTATTTGGACAATTCTGTGCCTTTTGTCTTCTGGGAAAAAATTATTCCATCCTTCCGTGTCTATGTGACGGCCTAGGTACATCACAGGCTTAGTTGAGTTTTTCTTGTGGTAATGAAGAATAAAAACAAATGAACAACAACAATAACAACAAAGTCACTATATATTCCTGAAATTTACATTTTACATTTTACTTGAGACAATCTTATATTCCCAACTGTTAAAGAAGTACAAACTAATTTTGGTTTTGTTTTTCTGATTTTCGATGTCCACTAATAAAAATGTTTGGAGAAATGAATATTTCAATTTGAATAACTTGAAAATCTTTGAGTCCTGACTTCTTCATAGATAAAATGAATTTAGAAGTAGCATTATTGAAATCAGGCACTCTTTTAAAACTAAAAATTCCAGATGTTTTTTGTCGTTGCCTATGACATTTCCACAATCAGAATAAATTGTGTTTCCAGAGTACTGTAATGGATTGAGGTACGGAATAAATCTCGAGCAGTAGAGATGACAAAATTAACATGCTGATGACATTTTAATGTTTCAATATAATCAAAGGGGTATGGATCATGCCTCCACCAGTTCTAACATAATTCTATTCTTTAATCTTTTTCTGAGACAAAATAAAATACAGACAGATTTCACAAAGTGTATAAGCAGAATGTGCTTCAGTCTTCGGGCAAGCTGTTTAGGATGCAGCTCAAGTGCTGTGTAGGTTCACCCTTGCCAGTAGAAATTTTACCAGAGCGAAATGAGTTACATGTAAAAATCCTGGGTTTAGGGGAAATATTTTGTTGTACTTTTTTTTTCTGAAGATAGCTGTTGGTTATTTTACCACAATTACTGTTTTATATTAAGACAGATGGAAATTAGTATGTTCTGATGGAAAAGAGTAAACAGATGCCTTTCACCTACTCTGACAAAAATACTAAAACACATAAATGAATTAAGAAAGAAAGAAATAAACTTGGACCTAAAATGAGAAAAAAATTTATCTGATAACCAAAAAAATACAAAAGGTACTTCTTTTTCCAAAGGAACAAAGCAAACTGAACTCTTACAGCCAAATTTATTCCAAAAACAGCAACAACAAAAAAACAAAACCTAAAAACCCCATAGGGTAAAGATTTGTATTGAATGTTGACAAATTTGTGCATTCCTAGTCTAATAGCATTTTAGAGAAGAATAAAAGATGTGGAGATGGAGGAATAATAATGCATCTTTCCCCATTCTCACATGGACAGGTCAAAAAGATGGGTTTAATAGAGATAAGAAGTAATAATTGAATTAGCAAGAGTTAGGTATAGACAAATACTGATTACAAAGGTGGTTTCTTGAGCACTCGTTGCTCACCACAATACAGTAACAGAACAAACAGTTATCATATTTGTGAATCTCCTGTTTTGGAAAAATCCTATTCAGAGGCATTCTGTTTTAAATTGATAACTGAAGAAACCAATGGTTTGATGAGGAGCCTCATTATTGGTCTTGATATAACTTACAAGAATGTAACAGCAAATCTGTCAGTACCCTTTCACCAAAATATGGAGCAGGCAAAATTCTTTGTTCCCAAGATTTTATTCCCAACATTTTTTTCCTGTTTCAGTCACTGTCAACAATCTGATCTTTCTAAAAGATAACGTTAATACATAATGTTGTTTAATGCCTTTCCAACAGTCACCCTAATTCCAGGGTATGATCAGCAAGGCCACTCCTGCACGTCTTTGCCTGTGTTTTTGTGTCAGAGTGTAATGCTTTCCCCTGCAACTAAAAGAAACACTCCTCAGGATGGCTTCAGCGATGGGCAAAGTGGTTATTCCTGCCCTAGAGTTACACCAAGTACAAGTGGGGCCCAACAAATGGCTTGCAGGTGTTACAGGGGAATTAATTCACTCCAGCCCATTTTCCTATATCTGTTTCTCCTAGTGGATTTAAGTAACCATGATTTCTCTTGATCAACTCTAGGAGAAAGAGAAAGCAAGAGAGAGGATATAGAGTCTTTTTCTAAACAAGGAAACTATATTCTACTAGTCTCATTTGCCCAATATCAGAAGAGTTAGCAATTGGCAATCACTTGGCAAAATGAAGGGAAGTGGAAAATTTGAGAGTATACTGATGATTACACCACTACCAGTTTGCCTCACAATTCCACATCTAGTGATTTGCTAGAATCATCTCTTCTTACTATCAAAATAAGAATCCAGAGAAGCTGAACACTGAACTTGACCTGCAATTCTGGCAGCAAAGTTTCAGTTAATACAGATGTTCAGTTTCTGTCTCAGCTAGGAAATTTTAGGAAACCTCGTAACCATCAGTCAACAGAATGCCTTCTAATGTTACACCCAAGAGATGTAAGTATGCAGTACACGCCTGCGTTCCTTCTATCTCTATGTCTCTCTGTCTCTCTCCCCCTTACTCTCTGCAGTGACCCTTTTAGTAAAGGGCTGAGGAATCTTCAGAACATAGCTTCGCTGTATACTGAAAATCTAGCACCATTCAAGGACAGCACACCCTTTAGAGCACTTCCTGTTATCAACTGTTTTAGCCAATTGATGGCTCTGAAGATGTCTCATACACTGAAACATGGAACTCCCTTGGTGGAACTTTAGTTGGGTGATGTCTCCCTTTCCAGTCTTACTTATTGAATTTGAAAAACACTATAGCTTTTTGTTTTTTTAATCTGTCAGGCAAGCTACAGAAAAGAGAATTGTTACAGGAATGCGTTACAAGGAGAGAATTTAAAAAGTTTAAAATAGAGTTAGAATAAATGTAAACTAAATTTTTTAGTTCAACACACTGACAAAGACCAAATATGTTTTCATGGAAAAATTGTTTGTGGGAAGAGGGATTATTTAATAAGATTTCTCAGAATACTTCTAACCATCATACTATATTGTTACTGTTATCTAATACTTTTTTCACTAAGAGAAAAGAAATAATTCAAGGCTTCTGAGTTTGTTTATGTAGTACTGGTAAAACCATTCATTTTTCTGTCATTAAAAAGTGAATTACAATTGCCTTTTTGCTATTAGCGTCAACTCAAGTTGAATTTCTGAAAGGCATAGAAATTCTTATAGTCACTGTCATTATTATTATTTCAGGCACCTCCAAGTGCAATACCAAGTCATCTAAGACCTGCTGCAAAAACCCATAGAGTTCTTTTTATTTTTCAGGTTTCTTTCTCTATAATATTGTGTGCATGTGTGTGTGTGTATGTGTGCATGTGTGCATGTTTATGTTCCACAAGATAACAATATATTCTGAGGTATTATACTTAATTTACAACAAATTAACTAAAGTTATATTAATTTTTAAATTATTATAAGAGTAATAAAATGTATGGCTCTTCTGATAGAGTATCTTAATAAATAGTATTATTTTTTGGATGGCTTTCTAATAGTAGCTTTTACAACAGATGTCTTATTCTGGTAGTAGAGTAGGAAAAATATTTCATTAAATGTATTCCTTAATTCATCTCGTATATTTTCCTACATTGCCTACATATTAATTCAGTTTATAAAGCTTCAAGAGTGTTAATTTTAATCTACTTTTATAATTCTTACATAAATATTTTAGTATTCTAGGAGCATTAAATTTGGAGTCTCTAGTTTCATATTTGTTGAAAGATTTTGACCCAATTACTGAAAATTTTTAACTTTATGTTTTCTCTAGAAATGGAAGTGATGTCCACAAGAATGTTTTTATTTACAGATTAACTAAGAGAATGGCAGGAACAATTTGAGATACTAACATGCCCACTAAGTAAAGCAGTCACAGTACATGTTAAAAAGTTTGAGTCTGGGTGTCAGTCACTAAAGAGATTTCAGACACAAACAGAGATTTTGAGAAAAAGTTTAAGTGGTAGTCAGCCTTCAAGGTGGCCCACGTTGATCTTTGCTTGGCATCATTGTATACAACCTCCTAAATTAAGTAGAGATGTCAAGAGAAGCCAATAGAATATTGTGGAAATGACAACATGACTTCTGAAGCTAGGTTATAAATTACCTTGTGCCTTTTATTCCTCTTAGATCATTTACTCTAGGTAAAGCAACTTTGTGTGAGACACTGGGATCAGTGTATGGAGATTTCTGTAAGGCAAAATACTAACATATCTTCGTAACAGCCAGGATCACCTTGCCAGTCATGGAAGTGTACCATCTTGGAGGTAGATCCTGCAGCTCCAGTCAGTACTCAGATGGATGCAGTCCCTGCCAACATCATGACAGCAAACTCATGAGAGACTTCCAGCCAGGAGTACTTATCAAAATCTGTGCAGGGTTTAATACTTTACCCTTGTTGACAACATATTAGCTTGCCGGGAATTTGAAAGAACACACAAATTCTGCAGTCAGAGACCAACTGTATTACTCATAGCCATAACAATATCTAGAATATTTGCATTTTCTTGAACTTTCATGAACCTTAATTCCCATGGGACAAAACAAAGAGAGCCAGGTGGTACTTGCAGTCAATGAATTGTATTACATGAGAAATATCATGCTCAGAAAATTCTAATACTTTATATCAGTCTTTGGCTCAGGTAAAAGATATAAATATCTATCTTGTCCTTGAAATGACAATCTAGAATAAAGGAACTCAATATTTGTTTTCAACTGATGCAAAAATGTGAGGGACCCATGGGGAATTATCTCTCAGTTGTATCCAGCTGAGTCACTCCTAATTTGTCACTCACAGAAATTATGAGATAATAATTGATTACTGTTTTAAACTCATAAAACTATCCTATTATACAGTAGAACACATTTCCAATGGAATAGCCAAATTAAGTGCATAGGTTATTTGGATTTGCTTTTTGTTTAACCATCTGCCTCTACTCCCTACTCCCATGCCTGTTGTGTGAATAACCTAATACAGGGAACTTTCTCCACAGAAGTAGAAGACCTTACTGCTTGAGTTTAAGTCTGCCAAGCCCAGCAATTTTTTGGACAACCCATTTGTCTTTCTCTGAGGGTGAAAGCCAATTGTGTAGATTTGCTTCTCTGAACTCAGATTTCTTACTGTATTTCAAACCATTTTCCCTAGCCAGAGCTTTTAGATAACTGAAATAGTTTGAGATACTGTAATTGGGTTCCTGCTTCCAAAATTCAACTCATAGCATTGGAAAAAACTCTTTGTAAGAGTAGGTTGCAAAAAAATGAAATGCCATGAGCAGCATTTATTAAAAGATCATTCATCAATTATAAAAATCTTTATTAATGATCAATAGCTTCTCAGGTTTTCTAGGACTTGAATTATACTAGATTTTTAACTGCCGTTCAAATTTAATCTGCACTTCAATTTATTCACAATTTATACTTAGGACTAAAAACAAAGAAAATAACTGCCAAATTCACTAACATTTAAATGAATGCATATGGCAAAAAACTCTTTATAAAACAAATTACTTTATCATTCTGATGAAGGATTTATTAAAAATATCCTTTATTATTTTTTATAAAAATGCAAAATTCTATGTATTAAAAAGTTGATATTTTAATGTAAAATAGGCTTTATTCTATCAATAAAACATAGACTTCCTAGAATATTCTTGAACAATATGTAAAATCATATTCTTAGTGTATTTATCTTGATGTAAAGATTCAATTTTTAATAAATAGAAGTTTGAAAAATTACTGATGTAAAATGTTGAACATCAAAGAATTATTTTATGTTACCAAAGTATTTAAAATATCTCAATGCCTAGCTACAAAAATAGTAAACCCATTTTTCATATACCCATAATTTTGAATGTTATTTGAATATTATGTGAGACAGTGAAGTAGGTACTTAAAATATTGGAATGTTCTCAACACAGGATAATAGAACAAAATGAAACTTTATGTACAGTGGGATTGCAGCCATATTAAATATTCATGTATGTATGACTGAGTAAACATGCTAAGATACAAATATTGATTGAAAGATGATATCTCAGTGTAAAAGAATTAAAAATGATATTTTACTAGTTATACTTCCTGTATTTCCAAATATTTCTAGTAATTATTAAAATTATTAACTTCTAAAATGTAGTATGTCTTTATTTAAAAAGACTAAAAGAACAAATTTTGACTGAGTAGCATAAACAAACACTAAAATACCTTCTACATACTGCAAAACAATATTTTCCCAACCTACCCTAAACAGAGATTTATAATAATAAATTACTCCATACTTTTTGTATGATTACATAACTAAAAGTGGCCAATCATATCTTTGGCTTTCCATAACAAATAATTGAAAAAAAAATATATATATATATCTTGAATTCAAGTCAAATGATTGCTAACTGGTGTTTTAGAAGAGCATTCATCTCAAGGGATTGCTAGTTGAAAATTTTTGAAAAAATTTTTAAATGTTTACTGAAAAGCAACTGTACTTCCACTTCATGGTAACAAAAGAAACAAAACACATCGGTCACAACAGTTTTAAAATATAAAAGATGAGGGCTGAGGATCTAGCTCAGCGGTCTAAGCGCCTGCCCGGCAAGCGCAAGGTGGTGAGTTCAATCCCCGGTGCCGCAAAAAAAAAATAAATAAATAAACAAAATAAAATATAAAAGATGAAACAGCTAACTGATATTTTAAAGTGAAAATTGTGAGAATTCAAAGTGATAGCTTTCACTTTAATTGTAACGTTATCATTCCATGTAATGAACACATTGGTTTTTAAGGTCCAGTTAAACAAAAAATGAAAGGATGCAAATTCATCATGGGAAACAATCTGTGCAAAACACAGTCTTTAACATCCTGCAGGAGAAACAAGAATACAGAAAGAGACATGTACTTGGTCAATTTCTCTTCATCTTTGTATCTTTGATGAAAGATATTTTTAATTTATATTACAAACATAATGAAATTTGAAGACTGTATTCTTTTATTTTATTGGTGTTCAGTAACTTTAATTTTTCTAAATCTCTTAAATATTACTCATTAAACTTTTCATATTATTCTACAGGCAACTGTTTTAAAATAGTCCTTTCAAGTAGGTGGTGTTGTGTGTAATTTCTTATCATCCCCCAAAAGCCTCCTGCGAACAAAGGCTAGGCTTTAGGTGGGTGATTGAATTATGGGGATGCCCGCACGCAGTGGGGCCTAGCTAAAGGCAGGTCACAGGAGGTGCGACCTGGAAGGGTGCATCTCCCTTCCCAGCTCCTCCCTTCTCTCTGCTTCTTGGCTGCTGTGATATGAGCAGTTTTCCTCCATCAGGCTTTCTCTCCACCCCTTTCTACTGTGGAGATGCCCAGCTGTGGACTAAAAACAAGAGGGGGAAAAAAAAAAAAGAAAGAAAGAAAAGAAAACCTTTCCTCCTTTAAATTGTGGATGACAGTTACTGTGCTGCAGCAACAAGAAAGTGACTAAAACGTGGGGAGCATTTTTTGCTCTGTTTCCTGATCCACTAAATAACAGTAGGAACCATAAAGTATGTAAATGTTTGAACAGGCTTGTAATTTACATTGTATCATTCCCTCTTGTTTCACTAATTCTCCACATTGTCTTCAAGTTTGTGTGTATAAAACCAAACAAAAAGAAAATTTAAATGATTGAGAATTATGTTTTCCTCACCTTCAAAATTACATAGCATGGATTCCAAGATGCTTCAGAACATCCCTCGGCTAACCTTTTTGCCATTACCTATGTATGCTGTGCAAATTTCAACTTCTACAAGTTTATTTTTGTTCTTTATTCAGATTCCATCTGGAATCACGTAGGAATATGCCTGTATCTCCAAGAATTGCATCTAGTTTATTCTGCAAGTTTTCACTCCTTATTCTGTTATGCTCTTTAGACTACAGGCAATAAAAGTGTTCTTTTCTTCAATTCTTATCTTTCCTTCTTTGTCTCAACACGTCATTATTGTGCAACTCCTGTGTTCCAAACATTCTTCTAGGCACCAGAGACACAGAAATCACATTTGTCCTTGCTATGATGGACCTGTTAAGATGGCAGCAAATGTAGACATGAGAGAAAGATTTACGGAAAGAATTCACTTCTTTCAGTCATTGGAATTGTGGTAAGTGCTAAGAAAGAGTTAATTTTCTTATGAGAAGATTTGTTTGGAAAACCTACCAAATTTTGGCTGTTATGCAAAGCATTCAGAAGATTCTCAAATTTAAACTGAGATTTATGGAATGAGAAGTAGTTAACATAATAAAAATCCAGAAAAAATTAGCTAGTCGGTATAAACAACATGACCAAATTCCCTGAGATTGGAAGGTCAGGAAAAAAATGAAAGGGTCAATGTGTCTATGCTGCAAAAAGGACAAGCATTTATTCAGCAAAAATGGGACTACAATATATTCCTGATAGTTACTGTATTTATTCTGCTATAAATGAAGAATAGATGGAGTAAGACAGCAATGACTATGTTTTGGTGGCTGTTTAGTAACCAACTTCTACTTTTCGAGATTGACAAATAAAAGGAAAAAATTTCAGGCTGTTATTTCTACCCTTTCACATCACTGGCTAACCTTGAGCAAAATCATTGCATCAGAAATAGGTGAGAGTAGCTTTCAAATACACATCTCCCTCTTGGGAGAAAACTCTGCTAATAGAATTTTTATAATGAAATTTGGTGATGGACTTAAAGTTGCACATCAGTGAAAATGTAAAGCCAAAAGCCTTCTCCTGGGCAGGGAAATGTGAGAGAAGATGAAGACACTGCTTTGGATTTCTATAGCTGGGATTTCTATAGCTCATACAATGCCAGGCAAACCTGAATGGGTAAAGTGGGGCCCAGACACCCAGATGAATGCCCAGGTTACAGCTAATTAAGGAACTACACGTAAGTCAACAAACAACAAGATTATCTGATTCTTATTCCCCTGTCTAGGACATTGCTTGCATAACTCTGCAGAGGATAGGCCATGGAAATCCAGGTTTGTTAGGAGAGAAAAGAGGAGGAAAGGGAAAACAATCACAAAAAAGAAGGAATAGAATGAAGGAGTAACAGGATGAATAAATTATGGCTACAAGGACAGTGATAAAATATAGCCACTAGGAAGATAGAAAAATGAAGAGAAGAAAAGTGTGAGAAATGAAATATAGCTATTGAATCAGAAGTTCAATTAAGAGTATTTCAATGAACAGTCTCCCATTGTCTTCTAACTCTAAATTAGTCAAATTCACAGTAATTTGACTAATGAAATGAGG
Organism: Cuniculus paca; assembly: GCA_004365215.1. Taxonomy (NCBI): domain Eukaryota; kingdom Metazoa; phylum Chordata; class Mammalia; order Rodentia; family Cuniculidae; genus Cuniculus; species Cuniculus paca. Next base: position 10,111 of record RJWT010035049.1, read on the forward strand.
TAGAAAAATGCTTTAGTAAAATTTTACATAGTTGGAACATAGTATCTTTTCCGTAGGCAGCACATAAGCAACAATGAGCTTATAATGCTCAAAATGACATTAAAATTTGCATATATCTTTTAAAATGATGGTGTACTTTTTTTGTAATGGATAATTTCAATAGGAATATACAAGATAATATAATGTCTCCACGCTTCTGTCTTCCCAGACTCCTTCTCCCTGTGCTATCTTATATTGAGCCTATTATTTTATAACATTTCCATCTTTTAAATATATCTTAAGATCTGGCAGTCTCTTCTGGTACGTTTTTAAGAAATGTTTTATTTAAAGAAAGATTTTAATCAAGATTTTAATTAAGGAGTCCATATTTTCATGAAAATAATTGGTTTTGAATTCTGCAGCATGAGTAAAATCCTTTTCCTTTTATTGAAATGGATCATAAGTTAGAGAAAGAAAAGCCAGGTTCGAACCTCAAAGTGGATGTTATTTCCCATTTATTTTTTTTACAATACTCTGGAGAATTTCTCTCTAGCACTTAAAGGACAACATGGGATATAGTTTATCTTTAGGAATTTCTAAGAAAACCTGAGGCAATTTGCAACTTGTCACATTATAATAAGTATGTGAGTCAAGTTCAGTATCCTCTTAGCTTCACCCCGCCTCATCAGCTTTCAGATACACATTCTACTGCCAAAGCCGCTCTGCGGCCTCTATTATGTGTTCCCTATAATTTATATCTATTGTACACTAGTTTGATACTGCTTGACACAAATATCTATACATAGTCTGGAGAGGAGACCACAAAATTTGGGGTCAAGCTGCTAATACTACTAAGTACTACTAATTACTTTGAATATAAAGGTCTTAATTCTGGATTCCAATCCCTTGCCAAAATGAATTTATTCTGGGAACAATGTCTCAGACATATTTGAATAGTCGTTCAAACTTTCTTGAAGTTCATAGAAGTCTCATACTTTTACTTTTCAAAACTATATATGTAAAATTAAATATGTGTTCCACATAAATATATGTGCATGCAAATATATATATTCATATGTGGGATTCGATAAACATTTAAAACCATTTCTGAAAGGCAGATGAATTTAATGGTGGCGGGGAATACTTTTCCTACAACTTACACACATTACATCACTGTGAATATTTTTTATTCTAGAATAGAGTACACTTTGTGTTATAACATTTATTGATAATTTCATTCCTCACATCCTATTCATTAACTGTAATTTGTGATGTAAAATGCTAGGTGTTTCAAGGAATGTAAGCTAAGTTGTTTTTATCTTCCAGCCACCACATAAAGTAATTGGACAAACAAGATATCTGGGAGCTATTTCAGGTGTGATATGTATTCATTCATCCAGTAACATTTATTCGATTATGACTATTTTATATGCTATTAGATGCTAAGGACTCAGATAAAGATAGATAATATGTACTAAATCCTACTGTGAATGTTTGTTGCATGAGTTAGTTCATTTTGTTTTCACAAATACCCTATGAGACAGGTATTGGTTTACCTTACTTTTTTTTTTTTTTTGGTATCAGGCCAGGAAATGAGGCAGAAAATGATATACTGGCTAGGTCCAAGTAAGTGGTGAAACTGTGGTTTAAATCTGGAAAATCCTTTCCAAAATCCACACCTTTAACTTTATGTTTTTACCCCTCAGATGTAAATAAGGGAGTGATCTCTGAGTTTAAATCAAAATTAGGACTACTAAACCATGCATAAACATATTTGTACTTTCTGGAGATAAAAGAGGACAATTTCAGAGCAACTGAACCCAACTGAATTACAAAGTGAAGTATAACATAGAGCGTCTTTGGATTCCTTCAGAGGTTTAAAAAGTATTTTCAGAAACAGAAAGTTGAATTTTGAAAGAAACATTTAAATGTTTACTTCAGAAGGACAAAATGCCTCAAAAGTCAAATGGAAGCTTCCCCTATACAGCCAACATATCTGGAATTACATCTGGCAGAGAAATATTCCTGGATTGAGAAATTTGTAAATCACCAAACTAGCTAACTCTACTCTTATCATGTTAAATCTCTTAAGTTATCATTTCTTAGGGACAACGCCTGTCAAAATCCAAGGGCAGGTATTCTAGTCAGTAGTAGGATGTAAATGAAAAGTTTGGAGAGTAATATACTAAACTTAATGTATTTAGTAAGCATTTAACTTTGATATACCAAATGAGTCATCATATGTCAGTTCAACAGTATAAATAGGTATATGCAAGATGTGAGTGAATCATATGTCGCATAAATGATAATATTGAGGACAGACATTAATGGATTCACTCCTGGCTTATAGCAGCATTACTAATGCATTCTAAGGTCACCGCCATTTGCCATGACAACTGTGCAACATTCAAATAGAGAAAAAGAGTCATGATCGAAGGTCATTCAGTCTTTTTCCTCATGTAAGTCAAAGATTCAACCTCAGGTTTATGAACCTCCTCTCTCTGGCCTTTCCTCAATTAATACATTGCTGAATTACTTTACTTTATTATATCCAGGTGATTCATGTACTACCTGGAGTTTTCATCTGCTAACTTTAACATAGAAAATCAAATGCCAATTAAAGAAAACTCATTCACGCTTCAAAAAGAAAAACATGCATCACCTACAGTATTCTGAAGCAGCCATCCCCAGTAGAGGACCCAAACAATCGAATTATGGTGGTAACTCCATTTTATACCAGTTTTGATTTTTGCATAGTAATAAAAAAAATCAAAGCCAACATTTAAGTTTCCTCCAATACATATTGTTATTAAGTCAGTTTTTTTGTTTTGTTTTGTTTTTTCTTTGTTTTTGAGGCAAGGTCTCACTTCATAGTTCAGGCCGGCTGGGACTCACTATGTATCCAGGCTGGCTTCAAACTCATAGCTATCCTCCTGCCTCAGCCTCCAAAGTGCTGGGATTATAGGCATGAATCACCACACCCAGCTAAGTAAGCTATTAAAAATTACATTGCAAAAGAAAGTTTCATAAAAAGCAATGTGTAAAATGATGTAACTAATATTGTATTTTGTTATGAAAGTATATACATATATAAAATATTACCAAAAATTCATAACAAACATTAAAATTATCACTGATGTATCAGAATTACTACTGACTTTTTCCCATGTTGACTTTTATTTTGAAACATTTTTTTTGGTTGACATATTAACATTTTTAAAGTTGTTTTTTCTTGAAATGAAATACACTGGTATTTCACCAAGATGTTATGTTCAAAAACTCACTACCTCATTTTCATGGGTCCATCATATTGTGCATTTTGTGTCAGATTATTTACTTGTGATTTTTGATGTCTCTTTCTTCAAAGTGTCTCTCACTCTTCTGGTCAAGTATCAGTGACTTCTAAACTGGGTTTTTGTACAGGAGGCCACAGTCCATCAGTTGATGGTTCTATGCAGCATTTGATAAAA
>RJWT010035050.1:0-13551 GCA_004365215.1 Cuniculus paca
AAAATAGACCTGACTAAATTAAGGAATGTGGGGGCTCTTAGATATTTTCATCAATATAATTGGCCAATCCACATTGTCTGGGTGCTACACAGAATGAACCTTTCCATGCAGGAAAAGAATGTAACCACTGGGGAGGGACTGTAGCACCACCCGGTAATGCTCAGACATTATTGCCTGACACAAGACCCTCGCCCCATCACTGTGGCTTGGGTGAGCACCTTTAGTGCCCTGATTTTTAAGTATTCTTCTGTCCATCACCTTCTGGAACTACAGGTTCGCTAAACCACAAAACTTCTGAGGGAGTTAAAAGAATGTGCAGTGTAGTCTAATGTATGTTTGAGACAGAATTTATTACTCTTTTAGACAATCAAGTTGCTAAAGATTACTTTTTTTGTTGTTTTTTGAGGCAGGATCTTGCTATAGTTCAGGCTGGCCTTGAACATGTGACAATCCTCTTAAGTGCTGGGGTGTCAGGAACAGCTGAACTGGAGATCACTGACACATGTGGAGCCCAGGGAGGACCCCCCACCCCTGGAGGAGCACCCTGAGGGCATGAAGCTTGCAGGGGGGGACAGGTGTTCCAGCCCCCAAAACAGCAGGTTGGCTAGTTAAGCAAAGGGATGTCACATGACAGCGACCGGAGAAATGCATGAATAAAAACGCACTGCGGTGGTCTGAGCAGTGCCTTTTCTCCCACCCTGAGAGAGGGCTCCACCTGACCCCAGCTTTCTGTACACTGTCTCTTGTCTTTGTTTCTCCATCCTCTCGTCGGACCCCTGGGAAATTTGAGACACAGCACTGGGGATATAAGTGTGTGCCACCATACCCAGTAGTTTGTCTTTTTTTTTTTTTTTTTACAAAAAAAATCAGGGCAGGGGATTTAGCTCAGCGGCATAAGCAACTGCCTGGCAAGGGCGAGGTCATCAGTTCAATCCCCGGAACCAAAACAAAAAACAAAAAACAAAAAACAAAAAAACAAACCGTGTTAGAATATCAAAGAGAGTTTAAAGAAGTAGGTTCTTTAAGCTTCAATAAATCTACTCTGCTGTCCACTGGACTGTAATACAGATTCTAGGAATTTCACAATGGAATTTTGTTTAAAAACATGACCTCCATAACTAGGACTACATAGATTTTTATTTTTTCATCCCCACAACTGAGGGCAAAAGAACAATTCAAGTAGTGAATTGTTCTTCTTACAAGATGTGGTCAAACAATACAGTGAATGTTATTTGTGCAATGAAATACCTTTTTATTGTTTCCAAAATAGTGGAAATTTATTCTTTCACAGTTCTGGTGGCTGGAAGCCAGAAGTCAGGGTATCAGCATCCCTATGTGACCCCCGAGGCCCTCTGAGACTCCTTTCTCACCTCTTCACTGCTGGTGGTTGCAGGTCACCCTAGGTGGCCTTGGGTTGTGTATATGGTCAATATTTAAATTTTAACAATGTATTACAGTAAAAGACACATTGCATTGATTCCCTAAAAGTACTCCTCTCCCCCTTGCTCTGCTCATTTATCTCATCATTCTTGCCACTTTCTGAAGCCCTCTTTTGTGTCTTTAGCTGCCTGTGGTGGCTGCATCAGTGTCGATGTCCTGAATAAATTCAAAATATCTACCTTTCATGGTCATTATGACTTTGTGGAAGAACTCAGTTACATGGTGCCAGAAATTGCCATAAACATTTGATCAATGATGTGTGGTCAAAAAATACAGTGAATGTTTAAATAAAATAATTTATTATAGTAAAAGACACATTGCTATTAACCCCCTCAAAATTCTTCCACTCCAACCACATGTATGCCATTGTTTTTGGCAATGTATCTTTTGCTGTAGTAAGTTTTAAAAATTTAAACACTCAACATAATTTTCAATTGTCCCTGGTATGATCTTAGGCTTTGCTCAGAATATATCTTTCTGTTAGTTATGAAATAGCTTACCAGATTTTTCAGCAGTGTGGAAAGTTCCTTTGTAAGAGTAGAAAACTTGACAAAAGCAGTGCCAAGATCAGGGTTGTCTCGACTTAAAAAATTACTCCCAAACTTATCAAGTACTTGTGCATAGTTTTCTTCATTTTGCACATGGTCTAAAAAAGAAGAGAAGGAGTATGAACAATTATTTGCCAAAGAAAGAGTTATTTTGAACAACTGATCTCTAGAGACTCTCGAAAGGAGAAAGAAACCACATCAATTACTTATTGACACAGCCAGAAGGTGGTTAGTAATACATGGGATGTTCTCATTCATTCCTGTTCCCATCCCCACCTTGGGCTGGCCTCAAACTCATGGAGATTCTCCTGCTTTAGCTTCCTGACTGCTGGTTATAGGTATACACCATCATACTGGACTGTTCTCATTTTCTTAAAGGAGTTTTCCGCTTTTTTTTTTTTTATAGCATTTAGCTCATTTATATCCAACTATTCTACTAACTCCCCATACACAGAAGGGTCAAATTCTCATCACATTTTCAAGCAATTAAGAAACTCAAGAAAATTAATCTTGGAATGGGGTGTGTGTGAGGGGGAGATATGTCCTAGGATATTTATTTCTCTGTAACTAATCTTTTTGTTTATTTATTTATTTTAAGAGAATAAAACCCAGCAAAATAAAACTGAATAAAGCCAATCAAAACGAAACAATGAAAGTGATACAGGACTTCAAAACAAGATAATAGAAAATCAACAATGGCTACAATAATATATCTTGCTATGTCTAAAATACCTGTCCATACCATCAGACATAATAAAATTAAAACAGAATAAAACCAAACAAAACAATGAAAACAATACAGGCCTTCAAAACAAGATAATAGGAAATTAACAATGGCTACCATAATACCTCTTGTCATCTTCAAAATAGCTGTCCAAACCATCAGACATATAGGCATGTAAAATTAACCAAACAATACAAGAACTAAGTTGCTTCTTTACTTCAGTTGTTATCTTTTCAGAAATTTCAGGTGTGTGACTTCTAATTTCTATAATGTCTGTGTCTCCTGAATTTGTTCTATGTGGGCTGGAGGTCCGAGATTGTATTTTGCTCCTTCATCTTGACATTCCCCTGTGTTCCTCTGAATCAGCCCATTGCTGCATCCCAGGTGCTTCCTGCATTTGCTGCCAGTCCCCCGGTGTAGTGGATTGGACTAGGCACCTGGGTTCCTCTGATCTGGGGTTCCTGGAGTAGTGGAGAGGCACAGGGTGGTGGTTCACTGATGCTCCTCCACCCATCATGGCAGCAGCGCCTCAGGCATGGCTTCTTCTCTAGGCTGGGGTTGGGCTCCCTGGATCTCTCTGAGCCATTAGCATGTAACCTCAGGGCATGGCTTCTTCTCTGGACCCACACGCTAGGCTCCCCAGGTCTCTCCAGGCCACTGGTGCATCTCTGTAACTAATCTTCATTTTTCTTTTCTTCTCTTCTCTTTTCTTTTTTGGAGACAGTGTCTTGCTCTGTAATTCAAGTTGGCCTTGAACTCACTGTTAGCCCAGATTGGGCTTCAATTTGTGGCAATCTTCCTGCCTCAGCCTCCTGAGAGCTGGGATTACAGGTATGGAAAGCAGTACTGAACTTTCCTACACCCTTGAAGTAAGGTGTGGAGAATGGTTTACATTAGCAGTGTAAGAGGAGGTGAAGGCTACTAATCCCATGGGCAAGCAGTTCAGATGACAGTCTTCAACTCCCTCCTCCCCGCCCTGCTGTGGTATACAAGAACATGGATCTGCACAAAAGCTCACAGGAGATGTACAGCATTTCCTGAATAAATAAATGAACACAGAAGCATCAAAGTCATATCCTTGAATGCCTAATGCAACATGATTTCTTTCTTTACAGGTCTTTCCTTAGTAAGAGATAAGCTTCCCTTGTCCATAATCCTTTGAATGTCTACTGCAGTATCTTCCATGTCCTATCACATCTGTATTTGTATTCATCTTTCCCTGCCACAGGCCACGAGAGAAAGGATTCCTTATGCAGCATACACCACTGTAGATTTTCCAGTGAGCTACACTTACAATGCCAGTACTCAGTATTTGTTGATTCGGATTCAGTGAATTCCTTTTCAGAAAGTTAAGAAGCACTCCCTTTGGAAATTTGGGAGCAATGGGCACTCATGAAACGGGGAAAACCAGGAAGGAAGTGTCATGGGAGTCCAGTGACCAGCAGCTTTCCAATCATCACCACATTAAACATTCATGATGCCTATGGTGGCTGGCAGGATTTCTCGCTGTCAAAAAATACCCTGTAGCTCTGGTTACTGCCCCAGTTCATGAAGAATTAGCTCAGAAAAACACAAAACAAAGGCCATATCAGTTAACAGACAGGATGCACATACTGGGTTTCCCTCATCTCCTGCAGCAATCCCCGCTATCTTCTGTCTGGGCAAAGAAGCCCCACTCAATGCTGAGAAAATCACCTCACTTGACTCTTCCTTCAGCTTTTTTATTCTAGTTTTTTGAGGCAGGATCTCACTATGTAGTACACGCTGGCTCTGAACTCAACATGTAGCCCAGGCTGGCCTTGAACTCCTGGCAATCTTTATGCCTCAGCCTCCTGAGTCTGGAATTACAGGCATATGCCACCACACCTGGCTCTTTTCAGCTTCTGGAAGCCAATGAAAAACAGATGTTTATTTCAAATGGTTCCAAGGGAAACAACTCACGAGGTAAACATTAGTATGTGAGGTTTCTGTTTTATTTCAAGTCAAATATATACAAATGTTTAGATTAAAAGAATACCCATATATTCAGCACTCTGCTTAAGAAATGAAGTATTATAGGATGGTTCTGCAATCTCCTGTCCCTACTTTTCCATTCAATTACAATCTCTTTGCTTTCTTCCTGACATGGACATTATCCTGAAATAAGAGTCTCATGCAGAGGTTAGAAAGACTACAGAGATTTGGTCTGTCTGTGAGGAAGGGCTCACTAAACAACTGAGACAGCCTTTGCCAAGGGGTAAGGCACAGACAAGCCCATGAAAAGAACATTGGTGTAGTGGTTGATTGTGTCAACTTGAGAAGTTTAGAAGCTTAACTAAGTTGGGCACAGCAATTCTACACCCTAGGGCATAGAGAACCTGCCCTAGGGCTACTGTATGTACCCTAGGGTGTAGAGGACCCACCTAGGGCAGCTCCTCACCTGGATGGTATAAAAGGGAAATGAGGAAGGACAGACTGTATTCTTCATCCCACTCTGTGGCTGACCATCGTAAGCCACGTGTAATTTCTTGCCCATTTGGTATCTTGTGTTGTATCTGTTTCTCTAGTAAAACCCTGACTAATACAACTGGCTTGTGCGATGATTTTCTCTGATCCAAATGCCTTCTGTATCAGTGTGTGTCACCCTCCCCAGAACTCTGCAAGGGAACAGTTACACTTATTAAGGAGATGAATCATGCAACGTGGTGTGAGAGAGGCAGAAAGTGAAACTGGGTAAGTAACTATAGGCTAAGTCAGGGGCCCTGGATGTTTTGTTAATCCTATAATGAAAAGTGTTATTCTATCCCATACATGCATATGTACAGAATAACCTAGTATTCTACATGTAGATATATACTCATGTATATCTATATACAGTAATATGTCACATATATAATTTTCTCGTGTATAGACATATTTTATAATATGTAAGTTCAGTAAAGTTTATTTTGAGGTCCTCCTCCTCCTCTTATGAGAGTAGAAACAGTGGAAATTAAAGGTAAGGTGCTAAAAATAGTGCCTGCGATATGTGACCCCAAAACATCAGCCATTATTTCCTCTACAAGTGTGACTGGCTATAATATACAGCCCTTTGTAGTATCAAAAAGCAGAGGAACATAAGCCTCACATGTTGTGCTTTTAAATATATATTATAAATAAATACATTTTTAAACACAATATTATATAGTGGTACCTCAGTTCAGAAACGCATTTGTGTTTGGCAAAATTTTTTGTTTGTAAATTCTGCATCAGGTGACAAACATGACCACAGCCACCTTTTCCAGAACCATGAACAAATTAAGTTTGTGAACCGAGACACCACTGTACATTTTGCTGAAAAGTTTATACAGAGATACCCCTTTGGACAAAATAATAAGTTTACAAAGAATTGTAAAACCCATTACACATAAGGGTTTAAACAGGCACAAAGAATGAGAGGCAAAGAGACACGATCCTGGTGGAGAGGCAGAGGGAAGACCACGTTATATAGCGCACAGTAAGGCATATTCACGGATGTCAGAGCCAGGGGCACAGGGAAGAGGTAAACAAAAGGCTTTGAAAGGGTGATGCTGTACACAAATGGGTCTGATTGAAAGGATTAATAGTGCAGAAAATGGCCTGATCTCTTCGGAAGGTTTCAGAGAGGAAATTAAAAACAAACCACCAACCAAGACAGCAGGAGAAAACTGTTTCGAAACCTTTACTAGAAGATTTTTAGGAGTGCAGTACAGCCTGAGTATGGGTAAACAGGTGAGGAGGGAGACAGGATAAAGAAAAGAGGAGATAGGAGAAATCTGATCTACCCAGAAAGAAGACCTATTCTTTCTTTTCCAGTATTTGTAAGAAATTTATGGCATTCATGACAGAAATCAGTATTCTGAATGAATGCTGCTAGGAAATGTAAGGTAATTCTAGTAAGTGACTCCTTACAGTTCCAAAGAGACCAATCATAAAGTTTTACCAACTGGATGTACCACAAAAGATGACTTTGCTAAGATTTAAACTGCTAGCATCTCCTCAGGGAGATGACTAACACTGCTAATCACCTCAGTGTTCTTTACAAACCCCTGGCAGGGCCCCTACAGCAATGCATCAGCAGTGACTTGCTATTCCAGCATGAAGTGATGACAGCTGGCTTCTTCGTGTGAGCCACAATTGCACTAAGCATATACTACTCCATTCATGTTTACAAACAGTCCAGGAGTTAAATACTATTATCATCCTCACTATACAGATACATATACCACCGAGATCATACAACTCATCAATAAGGACATTTAAATTTAGGCCTTTCTGATCTCAGAGTACGGCACTCCTCCCAGGATGAGGATTAGAACATGCTGTCCCTAAATGTGCTGCTTTGTCTGTAGGGTTATTTTGAGCTGAGGAAAATTAAGGATGGACACAGGAGGAACTCTCTAACCCTAACCTTATCTGCCTAACAGCAGGGCATACATTCTCTGGTGAAGATATTTCTCCTAAAGCTTCCTCACCCATACTATGGCAGAAGAAAACCCTGTCATGGAAGAGGAAATATCAGCACCAAGATGAGGGATAAGTAACCCTTACTAAAATAATGTCTATCTTTCATTTGTTTTCCCCATATATTACTTCTTGACAATTCACTGCCCCAGAAGGCTAAGCTTCTGTTTTCCTACTTCTCCACAATGTATGTATGGCCTTTAAAGCTCTCAGTTCTATTTCTTTGAGGTTTTTCATTTTTCTCCTGTGAACCCTCATGTGCATACTAAATGAACCTTTTTTCTTATTAGTTGGTCTTTGGTAATTTAATCTGCAGGCCCCAGTTACTCAACCTAAGAGGTTAGAGAGAGACTTTTTTCTCCCTCCCTTACACAGCATAGTGTAAAGTGGGCAGAGCTAGGTTCAAATTCCAGGTCTGCCACTTGCTGCTGGTGTGGCAGCCTGGTCAAATAACTGTTTAAATCTTTTCTTTCCATCTGCAATATGGGGATATTAATGGCATTTACCTCTTGGCAGTATAACAAGAAGTTTAAGATCCTGTATGCCAAGTGCCTGATACATAAGTTCAAGTAAATATTTACGACAACAACGGCAATAATTATGACATCAGCTGCCCATCCTTAGCCTTTTATGCTCTGGACAGGTAGCACAGGTTTCAGACAATAATCTGAAATCAGCAACAACACTCAAAAGTTTATATACCCAAGGTGTTGGTGAGTGCCTTAGCAATACATTAAAATTCAGTATTTTAACGCTATACTTTGGACTCAGGTGGAGTGAGGGATGATACTTAGCCTTCCTAAACATGCACCATGTGCTGGAGACTGGGTGAAGTAGATTACAGGATTTTCTCACCCATTTTCCATAAACCCGAATCAGGTGGATGTTACTAGAGTTAAAAAAGCATAGTTAGAAGTGCCATGTAAATTTCCCTAGATCCACAGCTTACAAATGGAAGACCTGGGATTTGAGTTTAATTGTCTTTTTATACTAGAATCCTCCAACAATACCATGATATTTAAGTATATTTCTGATGCTCATTAGCATTAAAATTTCAGCCCTTAATCGCAGGGTAAATGAAATTGGTAAAAGTAAGGATACTCTTAGAGGCTTGTCATGTATTTTGCAGGCATTAACCCATCTCGCACACTTTGTATATTCATTCAGTGAGGACTTTTTCAAAAATTTCTGAACTGGCCGGGGATCTAGCTCAGCGGTCTAAGTGCTTGCCTGGCAAGCACAAGGTCGTGAGTTCAATCCCCGGTGCCACAAAAAAAAAAAAAAATTTCTAAACTAAAGCAATTATTAAACAGGCCTTTTGCTGAGGGCTGCTTGCGGACTGTAACCCTGAGGTAGCCTTTACCAAACTGACAGTGCTTACAAACCCTCTCAACAGGCCTGCCACTCCAACCTTTGTCCTCAGGCCCTGTAATTATGGCTGCCATTTATTAAGTACTGACTACGTAGTGGGATCCACTGCAGTGATCCTAAAACTTAGGTGATAACTCTTTTAAGACAGATATTTAATCTATAAGTGAAACTCAATGGTGAAGCTAGGATTAGAATCCATATCCATTTCATTCCAAATAACATCCTTTTCCAATGACAAATTCAATTAAGACTACCATGGGTACTAGACTACTGCATGCCACAGTATCTACTCAAAATCTACTATGATGATAGCCTTGACAGTAAATATCAGGAACAAAAAACATGAAGACAATAGACTTCTTGTCCTGTAATAACAACAATGTAACTGTTACGGTAATAACTAGTTGCAAATAAAATTTCTGATTATTTTATGTGTCAGGAATTGTGCTAAATATTTTTCTTGCGCCATCTCATTCAATGCTCAAATGCTATTACTACCCTCATTTTACAAATATGAAATAGTGTACAGAGGTTAATAAAGTTGTACAAGGTCACCCAACTACTAAGCAGTGGTGACAGGCACTGACTCCTGACTCTGGACCCCTACTTAGTCAGTGTTTTTGGTTAAGTTCTGGAACTCTAATTTGAACCAAATGCCAAGCAATTAAGAGACCTAAAAATCTAGGTCTTAGTGTCAGCTTCTACTAGGTGACCCTGGTCAGGTGACTAAAGCTCCCAGAGACCTTAATTTCTTCACCTATGAAACAGATCCAATGATAACTGCCCTAGTCATTGCTAAGAAATGAAGATGTCAAAATGAACATAGAAGCTCCTTTGGAAAATAACAAAAACTACTGTAAAACTACATAGTCAACAGTTTTATTTAGTGAGTATAGTAAGACTTAAACATTGAGCATAATCATTATAAATCCATTCCCTGCACAGTCAGCATGTACTGCGACATCATTTGGTGGAGGAACACAGTGAGGTGGGTCTGAATCTCTACACGGGTCCTAACTAACCATATGTAACCTTGGAAAAGGTACCTGATTTTATCAGGCCTCAATTACCTATGAAAGACAGGATAATGCCTATGAAATACATGACAAGCCTCTAAAGGTATCTTTACTTTTACCAACTTAATTTACCCTGAGATTAAGGGCTGCAATTCTAATGCTAACGACTGTCAGATACATACTTAAATAACATGGTATTTTTGGAGGATTCCAGTATAAAAAAGACACTTAAGGATCAAATCCCAGGTCTTCCATTTGTAAGCTGGAGATCTAGAAAAAATTTACATGGCACTTTTAACAAAGCTTTCTTAACTCTAGTAGTAACATCCACCTGATACAATTTTATGGAAAATGGGTGAGAAAATCTGGTATTGTGCTTCACCCAGTGTTACAGTTTGTATATAGATGGGCCCCCCAAGCCTCATGTAGTCATGGAAGTGGCTGAATCTAGCATTTGTGATTGATTTGTTGTGTAGCACTGGGATTGGTGGTGTGAGTTCTGCACCCACCCAGGGGTGGAGCCGACAAACAGTATAAGGTCAGAATGGGCGCTGGTTCTCTCTTTGACGCGGTTTACTCTTGCCGCTTGCAGCCGCCATGAAGGGCTGCCCCTTTTGCTCTGGCTGCTGCCTTGAAGTGTTGCCCCAGTGCCATGCAACCTGCCTTGGAGCCAGCTGATTATGGACTGAAATCCACAGAAACTGTAAGCTAAATAAACCTTTCCTTGCTTCACTTTGGATATCAGGTGTTGGTCTCAGCAAAGAGAGAAAAAGTAACAAGACACCCAGTCTCCAGCATATGTTTAGGAAGGCTAAGTATCATCCCTTACTCCACTTCACTTCTTTAACTTCTCATCTCATTTCTGGGAGCCTAGCTTCTTTTCTAAGTCTTTGTGCAAGTTCTTTTCTATATCAAGAGTCCAGAGGAGCAAACGGTGATCATGAGCTTAAGAAAATCTGCAGGCTAGGTCTGGATTCACTCCTTATTTATACTCCAGCTGTACAACCAATCCACAGTTCTGCTCATTATCTGCAGACCCATCACAATTCCAGGCCTCAGTCTGTCTTTCTCAAGGTCAAACAAGTAACTTTCACTGTCTCCTAATCTCTTGCAACGCTGCTGTTCTGGGCTTAATCTAATTTGTTACATGTCCCTGTTCCTAGTGATGGTCCTGGCACATAGTAAGTGTTCAGGTAGTAAATTTTCCCAAGACAAGTCATTTTCCTTACCTCAAACCCTCCTCCCCAAAACAAAAAGCTTAGTGTTGGCTATGTATATGACGGCAGTACAAAATATGATGAACTGTAACTGCAGTAATGAGGCCATATGATATGTGTCACGAATTACAGTGCTGGCACAAAGAGGAAAGGTGGTAGATCCTCTTCTGCTATCCTTTACATGCTCTGTAGGACAAATCCCCTTTTTAAAACTTTAATTTTATTTGTTTTTAAAATTACAAAATAATTCGTGCACAATCACAGAGATATACAGATTAAAAATTATAATTTTCTTTTCTACTTTCCAATCCCGTCTCCTTAAAATAAGCAAAGTTAGAATATGGAGTATATCTTAGCCAATACTTGTCTATCATTAAAACACACACACACATGCACACATTCATACAAACATAGTTCTCACTCTATCGCTCTCACTTTTTAGAAAAACGAAGTGACGTGTTATATGTAAGATTCCATGGTTTGCTTTTATCTTACTAAAAAAAAATCATAAAATTTAATACAAATAAATCTAATTATGTTAACTTTGATTATGTTCCATAATAAGCTCTTCCACAATTTATGTAATAATTTCCTGTAAGACTCCAGGGCCTCTGCAGTTTTCCCACCAAAAAACAATACTGCAATAAATATATACAGTCTGGTACATGCTCTGTGTCGGGAAAGATTACTCTCCAAAGCTGGACCGTATTTCAAATTTTAATACTGCTATGTACCTTACCAAGGAGGTTAGCGACAATTCCTATCTTTAATAGCAATGCACATATAAAGGAGCTTATTTTCTCTACAGCTTTTCTAGCACACAGATATGGTCTTTTTAAATTCTTGCTGCACATACATGAAAAACTCAACCACAGAAAATCTGACTTTTTGTATTTTATTGTCATTAAAATTTCTTTTGCTTCCTGATTACATATTTAGGCATTTTTTACAGCTTACCTTTTTTTAAATTATCAATTTGTAGAAAACTGTCTAAAGGAAAGAGTTTTGTAATGTGTTAGCAATTAATTGTGATATTACATGTATTCTGGTTTGCATCTGTGATTCCTGGTTAGTCCCTCCCCCTAATGCAGACCATAAAAACTGGAATTACTTTTTCCTGAGGCAGGTCAAAGAAACTTAAATCTTTCCCCAGCTCTTTCTTAGACAGCTGTCTGTAAAGAAATTCGGGGACCTATTTTTGATAAGCCCAGGCTGTCCTTGAACAGCAAGAAATCCTCTTGCTTCAGTCTTCTGAGTTTTGGAATTACAGGTGTGTACCACCACACTTGCCTTTGGTACCATTTAAAAAAAATATTTAAGCCTTTCACCTTACTTTTCTCTCATTGCTGGGACAAAATATCCAACACCTGAAGTTAAGGAAAGAAAGGTTTATTTACCTCACAGTTTGTAGAGCTTAAGTCTGTAAGAGCAAAAAAAGGGGAAGGGGACAAACCTCTTTTCCTCCCTTATATTTTATGCAGGTTTCTCACCCTGGGGTGGGTGTAGCACTTACACCATCTCTGTGCCCCCCTCTTACACAGGATGAGGATATTTACAAAGTGAGGACCGTGGCCCCCTGCTGAGTTGCTTAAATTTCTAAACTTAACACAATCAACCAGTACAACATCCTAGGGCATAAAGAGCTGCCCTAGGGCGTGTCCTCTAGACCCTAGGATGAAGAACTGCTGAGCCACTTAGTTAAGCTTCTAAACTTCTCAAGTTGACACAACATATCAACTATTACAATGTCTTTTAACTTTATATAGTATGCTCTGCCATAGAGAAAATTTTACATCTAATTAAATCTATCAGTCATTACTCAGAAAATTTGTGGGTTTCCTGTCTTGCTTATATTCCTAAATCTTTTTTATATCTTACATAAACCTTTAATCTAATGAAATACATTTATTTTATATAATGAGAAGGTTTTGTGTTATGTTTAGTATTCTGACACTCTACCAATGAGTTACATCATAGCCCTCCATTGTAGTCAGGAATTGTAAGGAGAACAATTACATACAGGACACACAATTTATAATGTTATTTTATGATGGTCACCCAGAGTTAAATACAAGAAAGTGAAGGAAATCTGTCCACACACTAAAGACCTAGAAAATCCAGCCGAGGGCCTGGATCCCACAGCAATGTCCTGCATGAGTCCAGCTGAAAACCTAGAACCCATGACAATGCCTCTCACAAGTCCAGCAGGAGGTCCAGAGCCCATGACAATGACTAATGCAAATCTGTTTTACAGATCTGCACTGGGAAGGGCCCAAAGGTCAGCAGTGGAAGCTAGAAAGTCTGTGCCAGTGGGGTGAAGGGTCTGTGCCAGTAGGCTGAGGGTTCCACACTGGAGCCCTGAAGTGACAAGGAACAGGGTTCTCCTGAAAAGTACCACAGCCATCCTCAGCAACAATGAGATCCTGAGTTCTTCTGATGATGAGAACAAGTCAAATACGTGTGAGGAAACCAGCGTGACAACTTCTCCTGGAGATTAAACAGCACAAATCTTTTCCTCCAGAGACAAGAAGCAACAATGTTCAATGTAAGGAGCAGAGCTCCCCCAAAGTGAACCACAGCCACTCTCAGCAACAAGGTCCTGAACTCAACTGATGGTGATGGCCGAATTCGTATGAGGGAAGCTAGCCATGACTAGCTCCTCCAGGAGAACCAATGGCTCCAAACAATGATACTTTAGAGAACCCACAATGCCCCACTCTTCCTCTCCAATGTCTCTTTTTATTCTGGCCGTTTTCCTCAGGTGGGCCATCTAC